>JAOXNO010000024.1:116543318-116556113 GCA_028565335.1 Limnodromus scolopaceus
TTGTCAGAGTTAGGTTGATGGTTGGACTAGATGATCTTTAAGGTCCCTTCCAACCTAGATAATTCTATGATTCTATGATTCTTTCCATTACCTACTATATGCCAGAGAAAAGATGAGAAAAACTGAAGACTGAACAACTGCTCTTCATTTCCAGTTTACACTTATGTAGTTTACACTCACAGAATACTCCATAGACTGATTCCTAGTCCCCATGCTGATAATTATGTAAGTTGAGCTCATGGTAAACTGGAGCTGGTGAACATAATGTTATTCAACAGAGAGGATCAGATGCCTTTATGCAGTCAATTAAAGTGATATCTATTTGCACTCTTGAATCCATGATGTTCTTCAGTGGGTACATGTTTTACAAAGGACTTGCTGGAACTTAAATAATTTCCTTGTTCTAAACCTTTCATTCATTTCCTTTTCCACAGCAAAATTTTCTTCCTACAGCCCAGTCATGCTACCATCAGTGAGTTTTTCCTGAGTGTCTTGATGGGACTCCTTATTTTCTGTCTTCAAGAATTGAATAAGATTGCAAAGAATCATAGGATCATAGAATCATTTGGGTTGGAAGCAATCTTCAAAGAGCATCTAGTTCACATCCTGTCATGGGCAGGGATACCTTTCATTAGATCATGTTGCTCAGGGCCCCATCCAATCTGACCTTGAGCGTTTCCAAAGATGGGACATCCAGAACTTCTCTGATCAACCTGTTCTGGTATCTCACCATCTTCACTGTAAAAAAATTCTCCCTTATATTCAGTCTAAGCCTGCCCTCATTCAGTTTAAAATGGTTTCCCCTTGTCCTGTCACTGCAGGCCTTTTTAAAAAATCTCTCTTCATTTTTTTTATAAGTCACCTTTACGTATTGAAATGCTGTAATAAGGCCTTTCCAGAACCTTCTTTTTTCCAGGCTGAACAACACCAACCCTCTAAGGCTGTCTTCACAGAAAAGGTGTTCCAGCATTCAGACCATTTTTGCGGCCCTCCTCAGGACCCACTCTAACAAGTCAATATCTTTCTTGTGCTGGGGACCCCAGAGCTGGACGCAGTACTCCAGGTGAGCTTTCATGAGAGTGGAGCAGAAGGGAAGAATCACCTCCCTCATCCTGCTGGCCAAGCTTCTTTTTATGGAGCCCAGGATACAATTGGCTTTCTGGGCTGCAACTGCACATTACTGGTGCATGTCCAATTTTTCATCCACAAGTATTCCCAAGTCCTTTACCTCAGGGCTGCCCTCAATTCTTTCATCCCTGAGTCTGTAATGATACTGGAGATTCTGGAGACTGCCCCAGCCCAAGTGCAGAACCTTGCACTTGGCCTTGTTGAACTTTATGAGGTTCTTACAGGCCCACTCCTTAAACCTGTCAAGGTCCCTCTAGATGGCATTCCTTCCTTCTAGGGAATCAACTGCACCACTCAGCTTGGTATCACCTGCAAACTTGCTGAGCGTACATTCAATCCAACTGTCTATGTTGTTGATGAAGGTATTAATTAGTACTGGTCCCAGTGCAAACCCTTGACGGGCACCATACATAACTGGTTTCCACTTTGACATTGAGCCATTGACTATAACCTTTTGTACATGGCCAGCCAGTCAATTCTTTATTCATATAACAGTCCATCTATCAAACCCGTGCCTCTCCCATTTAGAGACAAGAATGTTGTGGGGGATCATAACAAAGGTCTTACAGAAGTCTACATAGATGAAATCTTTAGCTCTTCCCTTGTCCACCAATGCAGTCACTCCATCATAGAAGGCCAATAGATTAGTCAGGCACCATTTTCCCTTGGTGAAGGCATGTTGGCTGTCTGTAATCACTTTCCTGCCTTCCATATGTTTTGACATATCTTCCAGGAGGATCTGTTCCACGATCTAACAGGGCACAAAAGTGAGGCTGACTGGTTCCCAGGGTCCTCCTTTTTACCCTTTTTAAAAATGAGCACGATGCTTCCCCTTTTCTAGTTACTGGGGGCTTCACCTCACTTCCCCATTATTTGAAATATGATGGAAAGGGTCCTTCATTTTTTTTTAGCCTGGTTTTCATTGATAAAATCTGCTAATTTAATCTAGATAATGGTGGTAGAATCAAGCAAATTTAGCAATTCTGATGTGAATTGCTCCTGACTCTTTTGTTATTCTTCTCACTTGACATAAAATCTACCTGTGATGTCACAGTTGGACCACTACCATCTTAAATTTCCACATTTTCCTAATATAGCCCCAACTTTCAACCCAAGCCCCACGTTTCAACCACAAGGTTTTTGGCATGACTCCACCTGTCTTCACATTTCTTGCCCCTGCTTGGCTTGCTTGCTTCTTACACTCCTCTGTGACTTTCTCTAATATTCCAAAGGCCTCTGTATTGTGGGCTTTTCATTTCAATGTTTTTTCTTCAGTGAAGCCCTGCATCTCTTGATTTTTTCAGTTCGTACTCTTCCTATGCTAATATCTGGCTGCCACCGCTGTAGCCTAAGTAATACTGGCTGTGACTGCTGCCCATTTCCTTTCAGTTTGAGTCTAGTCTCTCTTTCCCGTGCTTCTGAAGATGCATCTAATCACTTGAGATTTGGCTACAATTTCTTACATTTGCTGTTTTGCTTTCAATTTTACGCTGTTGTTTTTTATTGCTGATCTCTGTTCAGTATTGATCTTTCTCAGTTGTACTTCTAGTTTGGCAAAGGTGGTGGTTGTGGCTGGTACCTGTGGCTTGGAGTATCTTAACATCTTGGAAAGATCGCCTGAGTCTTGACATGTTGCAGATGTGATTGATCCAACTTTGTCTATAGCCACGTGGCCAAATCCATGGGTTTGTGTATGATTTTATGATGGAAGAGCTTGCAAAGAACAGGGCTAATAATTTTCTGGAATGAGCCTTCTCAGTCCCTGCTCTTTCTGTTCAGCAGAAAGGACATCCAGCTTTAACAATGCAATCCTATATTGCAAAACCTAACTAATGTCCTGCCATCTCTCAGAAACACTTCATAGGTAAAAAAAAAAGCCTATGTTTTCCTTTAAAACTATGGTCTTTTCCAGTTTTAGTAATCTAATTACCCTTCTGACATAGATCAGTTGGTTTGTGTCTCACCAGTGGGTGTCCTTGCCCTCCTGGTGAGCAGCACTGTCTTTGATCATTTACTGTCTCTGACACAGAAGAGGCTTCTCTTGCACAATACTTTTCATATTTGTATCTCTGAATGCACACCTATTGGTCTTGTGAGTTTCCAGTTTATTCATAAATATTGTTAGGTTCTTATTATAGCTGCCATATGTAAAGTGTTTGCTTCCTGCTAATTTGACTCCGCTGAGTAGCCAGATACACAGTCATTTTCAGCAGGAAACATTAAGGCATTAATGGATTTTTCTGCAGATTGTTCAGTGCTGAGCAGTAGCTTGATTCCTTTCCTGTAGAAGTGGTATTTTTATTACTTTACAAGACCTGGATGTAAAACACTATGCAGCAAGTAAGGTTCATAAATGCATAACAACCCACAATATCTCACTTTTCAGAAAAATAGTTTTAACTTTTGGCCAGATGTTTGAAATTTGACATGAAGGGAGGAAAGAAGGAAAAAATGGCAATTTATATTAGAAATTTCTCTAGAGAGGGGGAATTGCTCTTCTTTTCAGGTGTTTTTCTAGTTTTTAATCTGCTTCTGACTTAATTAGGGATGCTACTTCCTTGGTAAACCAGTAGAAAGGGGAAAAAAGTGCGTCTTTCAAGATTTTTTTTTCCTCTAGTTCTTTAGGAAAACACAGCTGGACCTAGTCCTTTTTTATAAACCTAGATGTAAGGCTACAGTATACTGCAATCAAAAGAGGAACCGTAAAGGGCTGTTATCTTGTTTTTAGCTGACATTCATCTTGCCTCAAATTCTACTTATCTATTTTTTTTTTCAGTTAGTGCCAACACCGACACTTAAGAGGTTTGTCATGATCCTATATGTTTGTTACTGCATGCTTTATTTCCTGTGAGATGTTGAATGAAACCTCAGTATCTGTGAATGATCCTTGACATAAAATCTTTTGGGATTTTTGTGGGTTGCTTTGTTTGTTTGGTCTGTTTAATTTTGGTTTGTCTTTTTTTTTTTCTTAAAGTGGATGGAGAAACAGGTTGAAGTATTCACCAATCAAAAGTAGTGTACCAAGGGAAGATAATTTTTACACTTTTGAGAAACTTATCTTTGTGTTTAGATTTTAAAAAGGCACCTGACAGTGTAAAAATCAAAAACACACCACAATAATTAATCAGTCTACTATTTTGGGATAATTTTCATTGTTTTTTTTAACATCTGTCTTATAGCAATGAGTTCGCCGATTATTCATATTTCATGCTGATTTTTGAGTTTAATTAGGTACCTTTGGAATGATCCATCAGCAAAGTATTTAAAATAAAAAACATGTGGAAAAGCAATAAATATCTCTTTTTCTGAGATCATCACTCTCCTGCTGCTTCCAACCCTTATAATTATTTTGACAGTGAGACTGTCTAACAAAATAAATTTGATGATGACACTGTTGGATACTAAGAGGCACAGATTGAGTAAAATAATGAATGCTATGCAACTGGGATTATTACACTACAAATATTCATATTACAGATTTTGTTCTCTGCTGTGAAAAGAGGTCAGAAGCAATTATCACAGTTGTAACCTTTGTGCCAGTATATTGTCAGCAGGAGAAGGGCCAGGATAATGCTAATCAAACTAAGAGGAGCAGGAGAAAACTGCTTTAGACCCAGCTAAAAAACTACCTCCTCTTCATCTCCAGTGGCATATAAAGGCACTTCCTTTCAGTCACCAGACTGGAACAACTGTAGGTTAAAATAGACACACTCTGACAAACATAAATCTCCTGTCCACTGCCCAACAACCCCTTATGTTGACCCTAAAACGTCATCGGAAGATTTTTTTTGGTGGTAGAAGAATTGTATAAAGGAAGCCATTGTCAGAACTTTCCTCAGTTCCAGAACATGCCAAGAACTTTCCTACGTGTGTATTAAGCCACCGATGGGACTTCATGCCATATTGTAATTTACTTATTTTATCTTTAAACAAGTCTCTGTACTTTTAAATTGTGAGAACTGGCCTTCGCTACCTCCTTCCTTCTCTCCCAGTGCAACTGAGCAAATTTAAAATAACTGAGGTTCATTAATTTTAAGTGTTCAATAAATTAGTATGAATAATCAAAAAACTTGATTCTTTCTGATAATTACTATTTGATGTCAGTTGAAAGCACTCGATTGAGTTAGAAACATATGCTCCTATGCCAAATGAGGCTTCCATAATTAAATAGAAACTGATTCCATGAGGTTTTTCTCATATCTGATTAATTAGTGATCATGTGCCTCAGCCCTGTTCTTCAGTGACACCTTCATTCCCAATGGTAGCTGCGATCTGATCTATATATCAGTCAAGCCGGTCTGCCCGAAATCGTCACAGAGCTCAAACTTAACAGCATGATGCTTTTGGGTGGCCACAAGGTGAACCTTTGAGGAGAAAGAATGGCATGAAGCTGTTAATTTAAAGTGTTTGACACAGAGTTCATGTGGCTTCTAGACAATACTCTTCTACAGGTATGGTAGAACCATCTTCTACGGTTATGGTGGCCTTCCTTCTCTTCTCATACAGGGCAAATCAAGAGTCAAAGGTGTTACACCAGTCTTAGGAAAAGTGAGAGAATAAAGCCCTGACACTACCCATTTTTCAATAAATATATTTTGTCAGTTTTGCTGGAGATTTTTTTTTGCTTAATTTTGCAGGCTCTACAGTGCAATCATCTAATTAAGGGTGTTTGTATTGTTCAGAGAAAAGCTGTTCTAATTAAATCCTGAGGGGACAAAACTTGATCAATATGCTATATAGACCTCATAAAGGGGTTCAGTCCCCGAACAGGGTGAAGAAATGAACCATTAACACTTAACTCAATACAATCATGTCTTGATTCGAGGCAAAGATAAAAGTTTCTTGTCTTTGAAGTGTCATCCAACCACAGAGCATGACATTTAAAACCATTATAAGTCATTTATACCCTCCACATGAGTGCAGGTATCAGGGGCTGAATTCTCCACAGCCCTGCAACTTGCACAATTATTTATATCGGTGGGGTGCAATGGTTGTGAATCAATAGTGTTTTGTTGCCATTTCCCACAAATACTTCTAAAACCTGATCAAGACAGGAGCGATACAGGCCTTGGGAATAATCAAAACTACAGTGACTTAGTCCTTCTGGTTGTTTTGTTTTGCTGCTGAGTATGTTATTAATGTTTCTGTACAGGACAGGAAGAGATATAGGCAATACAGACGAAGGACGTCATTACTAAACATTGAATTAAGGTGACTCTTCACAAAATGTAGTTATAAGGCTCCAGGGTTTAGTTGTATAAAACCTTTATAAGGCTCATCAATTTTCTGTCTTATTACAGCTCTTCCTGGATGTTTGGGCTGTGAATCATAAATATAGGCCTTCTTGACGATACTCCTGGTAACTTTCTTCTGGTTCAAGGCTCCTTGAGTGAACATGAAGGAGGAGCAACTTAGTCTTTTATCAGCTTTTCAGTGATGGGGAATTTTGCCTGTGGATATTAGGAAGGGCTGAAACTAGGATAAATGGCTCCAATAGCCTGACTTACAAATAACAAGCAACTCCATGCTATTTAACATCAATTGGGCTAACATAGATCACAGGAAAATCAAAACTTTTAGACAGCACAATCAACAACAAGGTGAGACACACCTCTAGAAACTGGAGAACCTGGGATAGGATATTTTGTCATCCCTTACCAGGATCTGTTACAGGAGGCACCCAGAAATATGGTAGAATGAGGACACAGCAGTGAGTGTCCTCATTATAAAAAAATACCCCCCCAAAACAAGTTGGGGCTAATGGGCATAGATTCTTGCTTATAGCAGATTAATATTTGCAGGGGCAAAGGTGAAGGCATGAAATTCTTCCTGCAGAGATCGCATAGTCAAAAGACCACCCCTGACAGGATGATAAGGGCATTTCATCATCTTATTTCTCTAACTGCTACATTCTCTGGTCTCTCTGCTGCCATGCCAGAAGGACAAGAGCTCATCTGCCAGGAGAAGGTGGATTTTTCTCTTCGTGTCTGTCACAAAGGGCACCTCTTCGCTAAGAACAGACACTTCATTTCATGGATGCCACTGAGCAGCTCACATGTGGTCAACTGACCTTCTGGAACAACTGATAGAGGGTGAATTTTAACTTGCTGGAAGAAAAGACTCACGTAGAACCAGTCCTCTGCAACAAATTAACTCCATTCTTTAGGTCTTTCACCTAGGATTCCCCTTTACCCCTGAGCAATAAGTCTGCAGAAAATATCTTTGTTTATTTTCTGTGTTTTAAAATTAGAAACAAACATTCTTAGGATCCTGTTTTTTCTCCTATACAAAGCAATTACAGAAACCCACAGAGAGTAATGGAAGTGAGATCATTCCTTGGGAATTTAGAAAAGACAATAAGTGTAATCAAATTATTTTTTTTTAAGAACTATGGAAACTGTAAACCTGCTTCTGACACAGCAGTAAGATGAGGTTGAGCCTCAGGACCTCTTAACAACTCACAGATGAGTAGCTTGAGCAAAGTCAGCAGGATGACCCATCTCTGTAAAAGTTGTGTCTACTGAAAAATTTGGGGTAAATAAAAAGTTTGATAATCCCTTCAGTGATGTTTTCAATAATGTTTGTGTCCAGCACTTCAGTTTTAGAAAAAAGCCAAGTCTGGAGATGAAGCAAGCCAACACTTTGTCTCATTCCAAAAGAAAATGGTTTAAACATTTCAAAAGTGAACAAAAAAGAAACAACATCTCTCTGGTTTTTAGCCCATTCCAGTATTGCCCAAGGACCTTAACCAAGCAGTTGTGCCACGCTGTGGCACCATATGCTCATATTTGTAACAGACTTAAAAAGCTCATAATGTTATTACTGTAATTTACAGAGGCTATTTCTCCTAAAAATATCCCAGACATCCCAGTGTGACGTTTCTTTCCGCCTCCCTTCTTAAGATAAAGTTTTTTTGATTCAGCGTGGTCATGTCATGTTAGGACCAGTCTTCTGAAACATAGTTGAGCCCCAACCCATCAGTGTTTTGGGGATCCACACAGCGATTTTAAAAATCAGTGACCTCTGAGGAACACTTCTCTCAAGAAGTGGGGTGCCCGAGAGAAAATCAGAATGATACTACGAAGACTGAACAAACCAAACCCATCAGTGTTTTGGGGACCCACACAGCAATTTCATGGCCCATCAGTGACCTTTGAGGAACACTTCTCTCAAGACATGGGATGCCCCAGAGAAAAAAAGGATGATGCTTTGAATAATGTCAAAGGAAAGCAAATGATGTAGAAATGACTGGCACAGGATGTCTCAAGCTTCTTCATCTCCCTTTCACCCAGCATCTAGCAGGGACATGGGGTTATCTGTCCTTCAATGCTGATTCCTTCAAAATGGTCTGAAAAGGTTATTTTCAAAGGGATTTATGGGTAAGTTAACTGGGTTTCATATATGTAGTGAGTACCTTTGTTAACAGGATCATTGCATAGGCAGCCCACATAGCAGAAACATTCTCTGTTACAATTATTTCTCTCCATTCAGTGTCCCCTGCTGCATTGTCCCATGCCCAAGCCTAATTTACAAAACTTCAAGCATGCAAAGCATCAGGGCAACTTAACTCCTTTAATCCCCTCCATACAGTATATTTTCTTGCCTTTTGTGTTAGACAGACCTCTTTTTTCTCTCCCAAAGATAAACAAACACTTGCATGACGCCAGGCGATTTTGGATGGAAGGGGCCACGGAGAAAGCCTGAGCCTGACGCAAACTGCTGGCCAAGGTGGCTTCATTCAGCTGCCCGCTTTGTTTGAATAACAATATCTTCTCAGTCATGGGGTTCTCCCTCCCCTTTCCCCCCTCCATGCAGGCCCGAGCAAAAGGCTGTGTGAATTCAGGAGCCTGCTTGTGAATGAGCTGGCATCTGATACGTATTTACCGACGTTAATTTTGGATGTAATGCACCCCTGCCACTTCCCCACCGTTTGCCCTAAAAGGCTTTCTGATGGGCACAAAAGCGGAGGGTCAAAAGTAAGTTGACCCCTGCCAGAATGTACAATTATTGGGAAGAGGCGGTACACCAGCAGCTGCCGAAACCCCACCGGCGCGGCGAAGTGCCTCCAAAAGTCGGAGGATGACTAATACGCTCGAGCTCTCCCCTCCGCCCCTGCGAGAGCCGGCGACTTTCTGCAGGAAGAATTATGGCCCTCCCGAGCAGCTGCAATAATTGTCTTCCCATTGTCCCCCAGCCCTCCCTCCGCCACCCCCTACAAGTGCCCATTGTCAGCCGCGGAGTCAAGTGATTATATGCTTGGGCTGATGCTGTTTGCGCCCAGCTGCCCGACCGCTGACACACGAGCACCGAGAGAGGGGGACCCACGTCTGCGAGACGGGACTCCGACATACCAGACCTTTTACATAAGTCAAACAGGAACAAATGACTCTTTATCAGCCCCTTCTCCCTTTGAAGTGGCGGCTGCTTATAGGCCCTTACAGCTTTTCCTCCTTAGCCCGAGCAAACATCCTCCTTTTGATATGCTACATGCTCATTATCTCTGCCCCATTTAATGATTTTTGATTGAAGGGTGGCAGCGCAGTTGCCAAGAGGGTAGTTAAAGAGGCTCCACGCAGTCAGGACGACAAGAAAGGCTTTCCTTGTGCAGCAGCCTAAATTTGGAGTTTCTTAACAGTGTGTTCTTGTTCTTAGCAGCAGATAAGGGCTGAGCGTGAAATTCTTAATTAAGCAGTAAATAGAGAGTGGGGTGTCAGCAGATGCAGCCTGTAGCCATGGAGACCAAGTCAGATGAAGGAGGGAGCTGAGACTCAGTGCCGGCCCCGGGCTCAGGCATGACTGACAGCTGAAGAATCCGACAAAGCTTGTAAATGGGATTAATTAGTTGGCTAATTATTTCATATAGTTAAATGTAAATAAAAAATAAAAAAAAACCCTCAGTTTGCAGAGTTAGGCAGGAACGCGTTCTGAAGGCCAGACCTTCAAGCGTTGTCCTCTGCAGATCTGTGCGTGGACTGGTGGGTTTTTAGGGCCAGAAGGGACTATTGTGGCAGCCTTCTCTGACCTCCTACGGAGCGTGAATCTCGCCTCATGAGGTTTTTAATAGCTTCTCGTAGAACTGGAGCATATTTCTCTGAAAAGACGGCCAAGCATCATCTAAGGACCCTGAGTGATGGAAAGTCCACCACATGCCATGAGTCTGCTCTGATGGCTAATTATCCTCACCCTCTCAGCCTGCACAGCGGAGATTAGGAGAGAAATTAAATGGCACACCAGGGCTAGGAATCCGCTCGCTTTGTTTCAGACTTTTACCCTACCAACTGCATTAGATATTAGGTACCCGACACTGAATTATTGATCTCGCTGCTATAAAAGTCCTTGCTGAAAATGTTCACAGCATGAATTATACATGTTAGGTGTTTTCATAAATTTCCCCTTGTGTACTCTGGATGATTATTTCTCTCTGTATTGAAATGAGAAACAACAATGAGCTCTTCATATAATAAAAATCAAGATGAAAGGAAGGCAAGGAAAGGACAAGAAAGTATCTATGATGCAAGAGTGACATATGCCGGCCAGATCACTTTGTCCCAGCCTTCCCAAGACTGTCACCTCTATCTTCAACAGTAGCAAGATGCCAAGATATAGGTGTCATCTTCGAAGCTTTCCCATGCTGCTCTATTTATGAAAGTGCAATTCAAGATATGCAAGCTGAAAAACAGTTGACTTCTCTATTTGAAAGAACAAATTTATACTGTTAATGAACTGAAATAATAAAAATATATTTCTTCTTTCAGTAGATACTTGGCATGATCTTGGGCGATGTTTACACTCAACAGCTAGATTTATATCAGCCAAACTGTATCTATACTATATATAAAAAGGGCCAGGACATGGGACTAAGAGCTGGGCCCCAATAATCTACATGGCTGTATTGCTGGCTGAGTTCCTGGCAGAGCTTTGGCCCAGACAAATACACTGTCCCAGATGGTGACCATTACAGTTTGGGAGTTAGCACAGGCCAGGGATCTCTCCTAATTTGAAGCCTGGGTACATCCAACCTGTTTTGAGAGATAAGATGCTAATCTGGATGGACACAAGCTGTGCAATGCCAGTTGGCCACAGGGTCAGAAATGGATGCAGCAAATGAGACCCCCAGACTGAGGTTAGGGTATGGGTTTCCTCATTTCTCCTCAAATGTACATTGGATGATTTTCGTTGCTGTCAGGCTAAACTCAGTGGATTGCCTGCCTTCATTCCAACTGTGTTTTCCTCTCCACTGTCCCACTGATTGTTCTAGTTGCTGGTTCCTACACAGTTCCTACATAAGAAAGCCATTTGTATGCCATCTCATCAGTGCAAATCAAGAGCAATTCATTAAAACTAATGGATCAGATCAGTGACAAAATTTTCTGTTACTCTGAAAATCACCATCTTTATACTTTAGATTCCCTGTATGACAGTCATGAAAGGTAAGGATGCTTCTCAAAGGCACTGAAATGTTTTTTATGATTCCTGCTTCTACTATTATTAATAATGGCAACAATCATTACCTTGATTTTTACATATAGAACTTAGACCCTTATAAAATCATTTGCTTGAGAACAGGAATTGCAGAAAATGCCCCAAAATTCATCAATGACATCTCTGGAAGTTTAGGGAAAATTCTTACCCAATAATCCTATTGCTTCCAGTGGGCTCAGCCCAGATAGATTGCACATGATTTATTAATGATACATGTGATATGGGACCAGCTGACAAGAGAGATCATTAGCAGAGTTTAATGCCTTTTTCTATCCAAAACACCGATTCAAATTCAACTTATGTCACATCACCCACTATTTAGGATACATTCCTTTTGTTGATAGATCAGGTACTAGATAAATCTGATAGAGAGAGACCCAATGTGCATGCATTTACCTATTTGATTGATCTTTTTGAAGACATCTCAATGAAATGTCATTGGAAGATAGCCTTGTGTCTAAGGCCATATCTAGTTTGGGGGTTTAAATTGAAAAAACATCAGCTCTGCCACCATTCTTAAACAAAACTGTACATTACGTCCCTCATATGTCACTTACCCAAGTAGGTTAACTTCCTCAGTCTGCTGTCAAGATACCAGTCACAGCTCCTGTGATGTCCGTATGAAGGCAGCGATTGGAGTGGCTGTCCAGTCCTTGTCCCACAGGACACCACAACCTCAGGATGGGCAGGAAGATCCTCGTGTTCCACCAGCAAGTAATTCCCAGTGGTGAAGTTGCTAAATGTCACTGAATACTAGAGAAGAGGGAATCAAAATAAACACACCTGTATCTGTGATTAGAGCTCCATGGAGTGTAGTATAAAGGGATCAAGAGGGTTGTGCTCCCCACAAGCAACATATTCTTTTGCAAAATGTGCGTTAGAAACATGGCAGAGAGATGTACCATTAAGCAGAAGGCAATGGTGAATGCAGACAAAATCAGCTCCCCTTATCACCTTTAAAAGCTGCAAAGGAACGATGTCTTCTGAAAACCATGCTTCAGAATGTCTTAAGGTAGTACAAATTTTGTTGTTTCCTAAGCACCATACTGAACTTTCATCTAAGATGTCCAAAATCATCTTCCTGCTCCAAGTTACTACTGAGAGGGTAGTCAAGGGAGGTCATTCTGCCCCTCTACTCTGCACTGGTGAGGCCACAACTGGAATACTGCGTCCAGTTCTGGGCTC
>JAOXNO010000024.1:116556213-116632180 GCA_028565335.1 Limnodromus scolopaceus
AGGGGAGTTGGACTAGATGATCTCTATGGTCCCTTCCAACTCCAAAAAAATTCAGTGAAATTCAGTGAAATTCAGTGAGAGCTTCAGGGACTAGATCATCATATCTACACCCTACCTATAAATACACAGAGATTTTCTCAGTACAATTAACACTTTTTTTTTCTCCTTGCTCTCCCAGAAAGATGAAAACATTATTATCTCTTCCAAATATAATTTTGAAATTATAAAATATTCCTGTGTTACCTGGAACTGTTTGCTGACCAAAGGGTTGTCAAATGTCAATTTATAAGTTTCTTTATCCAAGAGAAGAACCATCCAGCCATACAGGTTTGATAAGGTATCAGGGACGTAATTGACTGTGGTTGTCTTGTTCCTGCTGTCAGTCACAGTTAAATTATAGGGAATGTCTGGAGCATCTTTTCTGGAGGAAAAAAATAAAATCACATTTTTGTCAGTGAACTCGTCATTTTGAAACATTTGCAGTTCTTTTTTTATTTGAATTACAGTAGTATATGCTGTCTCTCTCTCAGAATGTGACTTCGTTTGTGTAGTTCGGTAAGAACTACAAATACGGTAAGAAACAATCTCTACCTGAAGTGCCATAAAAAGAGAAAGAAAGGAAAAGTGACAAATGAAAGCACAGAGGAGCAAAGCTTGTGCCAAAGCAGCACCATGGCAAGAACGAGGATACCAACTCCTTCGCCATCAGGCTATTTCCCCATCCACCAGACTCATGAGCTTCGGGGTCAACTTTTAGGGTCTTCCTCTTCATGAACTGGTTTGGTAGAGTTTTCTGAGTTTCCTCACTCACATTTGAGCAGTCAAAAGTTTCATCGAGGCTGGAGGTGTAAAAATCCTGTCTAACTCAAAAAGCTGCTCTGTTCCTAGGTCAGGGTGCAGTACAAAGCTGGGGCTGCTGCAGACTGAGGAAAACCTTCACAAAATGGGTTAACTTTTAGTACAGCAGTTCTTCTGAACATCCAGATAAGAACTCAAACCCCCTTTTCACTACAGCTTTGCACTCTTAATTTCTGTCCAATCTAGCCAGAGGAAAAAAACTCACTGAACAGATCAACAGTAGTAATGATATCATGAGTGGGCATGAACCTTTTAGATTTAAGGCCTCTGGAGACCTTTCTCTAGTAAAATTTGGAAATAATACAATGAAGCTGGGATGAAGGAGGTAAAACCATCCACTTTGACTTCCTCTCCAGGGGGAGGGTATGCCTTTTTCCTGCACATAGTCTTGTTTCAAATACTCCAAACTGATCTTGGTTATTTGGACATGTTCAGAATAACTTCTTACTGCTATGATGGCCAGTTTCCCCAAGATGGAAGACTGTGTAATGTAAAGTCCAGAGATACAGAATACTCTGATTTCAGGAACTGCTTTGTTGGAGGCAACAGATGACATGAAGGAAAAGATAAAGCTGAAATGCAGATAACCCTTCTGATGTTCAAATGTTGAACATCCACTGTCTCTTCACATCTGATTGACCAAGGACAAATGACCATAAGCTGCCTCTTCAAAACAAAGATCTTACCTCCAGTCCTCAGCAACTTGCATTCCTACAATAGCTCTTGAAACTGATGGAAACCATATTTGAACCTATGCTCTGGTTAGCTACACTATGTTACTACTTTACATCTGAAGCAAGTCTAGGAAGGTCTCCTCTTCTAGAGGCAACAAGGACCATCAGGCTCCTCCAGAGGTTATCAGGGCTGATGTGGGCTAAAATATTCCCTGGAGCTGATGTTTCTCCATGTCACGCATGATTTATGGTGACAAGATTTCCACAACAGAAATTACATTTTGATATCAAAGCTCAGGAAGAATAAATCATAGCCTAAGAATCTCCTCCCTGCCGCCTTGCTGCACACACATGCACAGACTTCCTAAGCTTGTCTGAGAATTTGATGTGTCTCATTGTGGCACTCCTCTCTCTAACAACTGGTAGAGATTATTCCCCACCCTGAGGATGAACCCAGCTGGCTTGCAAAGATACAGGGGGAGCTCTCATAGACACATCCAAAATCCCCATCACCACCAGCATCTCCCACCCTTGGCCGGGCCAACACTAGGCAGGCTTGTAAGAAAATTGAGGTTGCAGCTGCACAACTTCATCAAACAAGTTTTTTCCTGGTTCTTGCATTCTTCACACTTTGCATGGGGAATTGCTAGGGATACACATCCTAGGACTGCAGATATCATTCCCAGCTGAAGAGAAGTCTTTCTGGCTTGCCAAGGTACCCTGCGGCCACGATTCTCCTATAAAGATGAATGCAGCAGATTTATACATGAATCAAGTGCTGCTGCAGGATCAAGGCAGGTTGGCAGTTTCACCTTTAGTCCACTTAGTCAGTTTTGCCATTTGAGCTGACACTAATCTTAAAAAAAAACCACCCGTCTTTTAAGCCTGTATAAAATGGTATTTCTAAATATTGGAGTATTACCTTACAACTAGACAACTCAACATATAACCCAGCCCTCCAGATTGGGTATGGCTTACTTACCCATGACAGGCTGTGCCAAAACTCACGTAATAATACAATTTGTCTGTTTGTATTTGCAATTTTTGGTTATTTTTTCCCTTGCTGCTTTGGAGACAATACCTAATTATAATAGCAGTCCCCTTGGAGGAGGGTTGCCTGCAGAAGTACATATATATCTATATTTCTCTTTAAAAATCAGTTCTGGGAGTTTTTTGTTATTCTGGTGGCTGTCACTTTGGCAAAGGACTTTCTGGTTACCCAGAAGCATTCAGCTGAGAAACAGCACTGGGAAACAGGAGAGGTGTGAATCAGCAAAGAATCACTCAACCAGAAGATATTGGCAGACCAATGAAACTGACTGGAAGGAGTTTATAAGGCTTAAACAGCTTTCTTACTACTAATAAACCTCCTCTTATAGGCATTAGCTGGACCAGGATATTAGGCTGCTAATTAAGCAAGTAAATGACAACAAGCACATTATTGCCACAGTCATCAGCACCTGCGCAGGTATTCGGGAGATCATTTCTAGCAGCAGAAGCAAACCACACATAGAGTGGTGCGACATTAAACTCTCCCGCACATCAGAAATTGGCCTTATTGAGTTACAAAGGTGCACAACACCACAGCAAGCAACGGAAATTCAAACATAAATCCACGTGTTTTTGCTCATTACCCATTTTACCCTTCAAGGCTGGAGAGGTCTGGTGAGATAGCTTGAATCGCTTTCCTCAGGGACTTCCGAGAAGCTTTAAAGACAGAGAAGAATGCCTGGAAGGCGCAGACCTGTTGGAATATATGGAGGGGTACACACCACCTGACTGAATCTTCAGAAAGTTAGATGGCAATTCCACACTAACCATGTAGATTCATTAGCTAGCGAATGTCAATGTGAATTCCCTAGCTAGTGAATTAAGTGTGAATCCAACTCTATTGGACACCAATCTTGATGAGAGTTTACACAGGCTACAGTTAAGTGAAATACTTTTTTCCCTGTATGTCTACTTATAACAGAAAAGTCCTCTCTCCCTAGACTTCAGAGCTGGGTTTTGACTACTTCAGACACTACCAACTTCCTTTTTCAGTTAATTGTTCTCAGTCTTTAGGCTCTAGGGAGCCTTCACTAGAGAATTTTTGGTTGGAAAATGCCATTTTTTTATGCCTGCGAACTGTTCTGAGGATCCTCACGTGGAAGTTTGTTCATGACCCAAGAAGGAAAGGGAGCAGGAGACATCTTATGGCCTGAAATCTCTGGGTTTTCCTTGACCCGGAATGCTGTGTCCTTGTCTTTTACACGCCTTGCTCGAGGTGCTGCCAACCACAAACACATACCTTACTCTTGATAGAGTAAAATGAAAATTTGGGGAACCTGAGAAACTTTGAAGCTCAATGCAGAAGTTAACTGGTACAAGGCAACAATGAGCCTGAGATGACATTCCCCTTGAAAGGATGTCAGTGTGCTTGTGTTTTTTCCACCTATATGCCAAAAAGACACCAAAATGGAAGTACCCTACTAATGGAATTACCAACCACAATTAGCACCATTTCCATTTGCCCTAAATAGCCAGCGATTTCCCTGTGCCCTAAATAGCCACCAATCTACCTCTCCTTAATGTTAATGAAGCAGAGTAGTGCTCACACACACGAGTATTTCTAATTCAGAGGATCCGAGGGAGCCTGCACGCATCATTAACATGGAGAGCTTCATTATCGGAGGAAAGAGCCTTCCCCTCAACTTCCCCTGGCTTTATTTGAAAGAAACTAGGAGGCAATGGTCTTAATGCAAAATTAACCCTCACTTTAAGCTGCTGGAAGCCTTTACAAACTGTAAGGGGAAAAAAAAGGATGAGTCATTGAAAAGGCTGTATTTTTATATCGAAGCAGGTTTCAATTAAGGAGCAATTTGCTTTAGAAATATGGCAGGATTACTGGATAGGACTTTACAGTCTGAGCCACAATTTACCTATTGCGATTGTATAAACTATTACGCAATTTAGCTCAAGTGCATTGTGCAGAACTGCTCAACATAGATGGGTCACAAAGGATTTGTTAAACCAATCAACAACACCAAGGAGAACAAATATTAACTCTCCTGTTTATGTTTACCATTAACTCACTTATCCTAAGGGTCCATATCTGTGTGTATGAAGGCAGACACTGTGTTTAGCACTAAATGCGTTCTGTTTGATACATTTGTGGAATAATCCATTATAATTATCCCTCTCCAAAATAGGAAACAGTATAGCATTGAACTTCAAATGGGACACCAAATATTTATATCAAACGTCCAATTTCTCGTTGGCCAAATGGAGACTAATTCCAAATTATGACCATACCAAACACTTTACAGGTTTGATGTTGGGCTCAAACCCAGTTCATTTTATTTTAATTGGCCAGAATTTAGAATTTTCAGCTGTTTTCAGTAAATATGTGTATCTTTGTCAAGAGACCAAGGACATGATTCAAATCAGCCTTGTATTATTAACCCTTACTATCAGTGAGTATTTTGGATGCACAGGTCTTTTTAAAAATAACTAGATATATTGTCCCCAATCCTGATTAGCCACTATGGGATAGGTCTTCTGAAAATTTGAGATGGTCTCCCAGTAGCAGAGAGGGTTGTGACTGACAAACTAAGATAGCTTCTTTTAAGGTAGTTTTTGAGTTTGCTACCCCTGGCTTCCTAACTCTTCTCTGTTATTAAATCAGTTCCCCAGCTTCTATAGTTTGCAGGTTGGTATATTAAGAAAAACTAAAATCAGATACAAATTCTGAGCTGGAAAGTGGTTGGTAAGCAAACAGTTCAAACATCTCTGCAGCATAAGCATAGCAAAGCCCTGTGGAGGATCACTTTGTCCCTCCACTTATCTCATATCAGGCAGAGCTCCGAAGCTTCCAAAGTGGATCTTAAAATATGGACACTGGTACTTTGGGCATGTTTTCACTGCACCTCCATTGTGTCATTGCAGTCCTCTACCAATTTATACAAAGTTGGCATTAATAGTCCATTGGTTATGACAATGAGACCCAGCTGGCATACCTGGCTTGGACCTATGTAGCCCAGAAGAAGCAACCAACAGCCTTGCCATCCTTTTCCTTGCAAGAAAAGAAACTATGGGGCAAGGAAATGCTGCCTTAATGCTAAATATATCTCCTTGCACCCCGAAACATCCCAGACAATGGTCAAGCTGTGAAGGTAGACCTGGGGAAACATCTTCTCTTGCATACTCATAAGCCTGTGCAGGATCTGGCTTTGCCGCCAATACACCAGGCTGGAGGGTAAATGGAAAGGGGTCCTACACTGGAAACGAAAGTTCTCTTGGCCAGCAGTTCTCCCTCTCTACTCTGCCCTGGTGAGGCCACATCTGGAGTACTGTGTCCAGTTCTGAGTTCCCCAGTTCAAGAAGGACAGGGAGCTACTGGAGAGAATCCAGCAGAGGGCTACAGAGATGATCAAGGGAATGGAGCACCTCTCTTATGAAGAAAGGCTGAGACACCTGGGTCTGTTTAGCCTGAAGAAGAGAAGGCTGAGAGGGGATCTGATCAATGCTTATCAATATCTAAAGGGCGGGTGTCAAAAGGATAAGTCCAGACTCTTTTCAGTGGTGCCCAGCAACAGGACAAGGTGCAACAGTTCCACAAGCAGGAACAAAGGCCATTCTGTCTCAACATGATGAAAAACGTATTTACTTTGAGGGTGCCAGAGCCCTGGAACAGGCTGCCCACAGAGGTTGTGGAGTGTCCTCTGGAGATATTCAAAACCTGCCTGGATATGTTCCTGTCCGACCCACTCTGGGTGACCCTGCTCTGGCAGGAGGTTGGACTAGATGATCTCCAAAGGCCTCTTCCAACCCCCACGGTTCTGTGACTTCTCTGGTAGGGTGACCCAGATGCCAGAAATACAGCGCAGTAAGAGTTGAACCTCTGAAGTTCAGCTGATGTGTTGGTTAACCAAGCAGTCAACAGCCCATTATTTAATATTTGCCTTCCACATTATCCCACGGGAGCCCTGAGAAGGCTGGGTTACGAGGCCAAGTGAGCATGTTAATCTGCCCCATGTGTGAATACAGCCATGTACACAGGGAGGATGCACAACCAGAGAGCAACTGAGCATGCACGCATTGAGAGAAGGAGCGTGATTGTAAGGGTGTTTCCCAGCAGGTGGGTGCTCATCTGAAGGCACCACAGTAAGTAAATATCAAAGAAAAAGCACAACTAGAGTAACCATTTGAACTCTCTTCAAGACTCAAAGACACAGAGGTAGGGGGTATGCTATTCTTTTCACACTAACCCATCAGCAACGGCTGGGTTTGCAGCAACTGAATGCGTGCACTACAGGAGAGGATATTAGACCAGATTTAAGAATTAAGGCTATAAAGAAGAAAGTTAATCTTTTCCTCTGCAGCAGACTAAGAAGAGGGAAGCAATAAAAAAGCTTGAACTGCAAGACTGGTGCTGAGCAAGTCCCAGGTTTCCGCAGTAAGGAGGGGAAAGCAAATGAAAGGGAACATGAGGCAAACTTCCTTCTGGTGTGTGTAGCCGCAAACTGTTTGGAGTCCCCTTTGCCGCAAGGTGCTGCCTGGCTGCTGATTATTCTAATGCTCTCCTCTTGTAAAAATTATGCATAATGTGAGGAAACTTTTAAAGTCACTTAATCATGTTATGACAATTTTTTAATGAAAATTTGTTTTAATATTAATAGAGACTCATATTTTCATGATAATATGGGTAGCGGTGGCATTTGGAGCAGCGGTATCTAGCCTGCAGCCATGCTGTGCTGTGCCATGGCATAAGCTGTTCTTCAGACTACTCAATAACTTTCTCACATATAAATTTATAAAGACTTTTATAAGCTTCAATTACATTTTAAAAAGACATAAAAACCCTCTTTAAAGGGTGCTTAAGTGACACATTAGTTTAACTTTCAACTGGACTCCATGAAGAAGGCTTTTGTTACAGCAGTGCAAGCTTGGAAATGGGTTCCCATTGCCCTGGAAGCTGTTGGGTGAAGCAGTTCAGGACAGAGGGCCAAGAAAGCTCAAGACTCTTGCTCTCTCTTTCTAAAAAAAAAAAAAAAGGCTTCTAGGGTTTTTCTCTAACAAAAACCTTTTTTTGTTTGTTTTTCCAAATGTGTTTAAGGGGAAAAAAAGTGCCAATACACTACATGCATTTGGGGAAATTAAGAGTCAGTCACTTGTATTCAGTTGCCCACATATTGTAACTTAAATAATTCAAATGGTCCCAGACAAGCTTTTAGTTCACATGGACCAGCATTATCCCAGGCAGCTCCCAGGCAGGGAATCTTTCCTAAAAGGTAGCGCTGATGGAACTTCCCTGATGCTTTGGAGGTTAAGTAGATTAATAACATGGCCATGGCCAAGCCTGGCCAGCTGCCCTGAGGGTCAGGGAAAGAGACTGAGGTTGCTGGGACAGAAGCTGCCATACAATGATTCCCTTCTCAAAATCCATTACTTGCCTCAGCCTTTAAGATTTTTGGAGCTGGAACCCATTCCTGAAAATCAGGGGCAGTAAAAACCCCACCATCTCAAGCCCCTCACGCTTTTTATTGGGGATCCCATAGAAGGCACCACTGTGGACCAAGAGAGAGCTACTGAGCACAGGAGATGAGACTGTTTTACTGCTATTGCCTGAAACCTTCTCCTTGTACACTGCGACTTCATGCCAAAATGAGGATGCTCTTGTGCTATCACTTCATCCTGGTGACCAACAAATGTGGATTTACTGCTTAAGGCTTGGTCTCAGGGTCCTGCAATCTGTTTTTCACCCCTGTTTTTGATAGCACCCCTGTTTTACTGACTTCAGGGTTTACCACGAGCGGCAACTGCAAGAAGTCCAACTAGCAAGTTGCAGATCTGACAGGCCGCATATCCCAGGGCCTGGTAGAGCACAACAGAAATATTTCTTCTAGAGTGATTCTTAATTCTTTGCTCATGAGAAACTAAAGAAAGCCAAGCAACAGCACTTTCATCTTTTTACTGAGATTAGATGAATGCAAGAGACTTCACTGTTAGGAAATTTTTCCTGTCACCCACGTATCTTTATTCTCTCTACTCAACCTCTGCCAAGTGTTCCTAGTCATGTTTTGTTGCCTTAATCCCAAACTATTCCCTTTTTATTGTAAACAATCTTCAGATACTTCTGGACAAAATTCACCTTTTCTTCTCCCTCCACTCCCTCATTCACTGGTCATGCTGTGGATACTTTGTTCATTGACTTTCATCCTTTATGCCCTCTAGCACCTTTTGTTCCCCACCCTGTTCCTCTACCAGGTCCATTTTGGAGCCCTGTCCGTGTGACTGAAGCCTCCCTGACTCACCGCTTTGAATGCAGGCTGTTGCCTGCTCTGCTTGGCTACATGTTGACAGTCTTTCAACTTAACGTGATAGTTATTTGGCTGGTAGGAGCTACCCGGGAGAGAGGATCTGGAAGCAACACAAGAAGATGCTCTCCGTGTGTTGGGTTACTCAAGGGACAGGTGAACGGCTGGCTTCTGCTACTCGGACTGCCTAGTATTTTTGATGTAAGTTGTTTCCCAGCTCATGTAGATGAAGAATAAAGAAAGGAAAGAAAGATGACTTGCTTGAAAGAAAATGTTTATTGAGAAGTGCATGGTCATTGATATAACTGATCTAAAACCCTTAAGCAATTTACTGGGGAAGAAAAAGTTTAGGTCAGGGCTCAAAGTTTTCCAGAGTTCAATCAGCAGATGAACTTTTCTTTGTAATCACTCCTTAAACACCTATTGATGTAAGGAGGAATAAGGTGTACTGAATACATTAGATACTGTGAACTATTAACAATACACAATTTACATTGCGGCGGTGTCCAAAAGGACACAAATCAAACTACAGACAATGTTGTGAGAAGCTCCATCACAACACCAACCCAAAGAGCTAGTAGTTCATATAATCAAGGTAAACACGGACTAGAAAGGGAATTGATTTTCCTGAGAACTTATGGTTCACTGGTCCAGAAAGACAGCAAGCACAGTTGTATTTTGTCTTCTACCCATTACCTTTTTCATTAAATGATTCCCAACTCTTAACTTATTACAGACTTTTGTTTTTTGTTATGACAAACAGTAATCACATGCAAAGCCTTCAGGTAGCTGAAAGTATTATAGTTTCCCCTTCAATAGAACATAAATTATAAGACAGACGTGAATTATTAATAGCCTTCTGACAGAGAACTTCAGGATTTCTGCCTGTGTACTACTAACCTGAAACCGCAAAAAATGGGTAATGGTTTGGGCTTGTACTTTAAAAAAAAAAAAAAAAAGTGAAACCTTCAGCACGGCACTGGGAAGGGAAGGTGGGCACTGGGAAGGGAAGATGAGCACGGGAAGGAAAGCAGGAGTGGTGTTTAGATCACTAAAAGCCTTTCCCACCCTCTTTCTTTTTATGGCAGGACTTCACAAATGTTTGCCTAAGACATACGAAGCTGCCCTATTTGTGACCACTTATTCTTTGGCACCATTTTGAGGAAATCCCTCAGAGTGAGCACAAAAAGAAGTACTCTCAGAACTTGACTTAAAATCTAATTAAATTTAAACACTTTTTTTTTTATCAGTCTTTTGATAAGACTGCATCTTATCAACTGAGGTGTTTCTCATGACCTGGAAGTGTTTTATAGATCAGCATTCAGAAAATCTTGGCAAAGTTTGCAATTTGCCTCACAAAATCTCTGACTGGGTCTGGCCATCAATCTCACTTTAAACATCAGTGTCCACCTTGAGCTCAATTCTTATTTCTACAAAGGCCAGTTTATATCCCTCTGATAATTTGAAGAGTGACAAAATAGCAATACACCACAGCCTTCACTTAAAGGCCGACTTAACACTGCCAGAATTGCCCTTGGAGAGGAATCAAGACTATAATACGATACCAAGATAAGAAAGACAAGCAGCCTGCTGAGAACATCAGAAAATAATTGAGCTTGGGCAGGCCACATCTAAATTAGTAAATAAAATGAATCAAAGACTGTCTTCTGGCATGGAGGCCAACTGGCATGCACAATTCTCATAGTTGTCCATGCAACTAAGCTCCCTCCCAAAACCCATGTTCCCTATATCCAAATTGCCAGTTGGGAATGGTCCTTCTGCTCTCTCTCGAACCATGCCTGAGAACTATCTGGGTGAGAACAAGTACCCAGAACAAAATCAGTACCAGAGACCACATGGACACCAACACAGACTAATGTGTTCCAGTGCTCAGGCTTTTGATCTGGTTTAGGACCCAGCAGAGAGGATTCCTGGGACTGCGTACAGCTCTCTAAATATAAAACACAGCAAGCAACATCCATGCCAATTTTCCAGAACTGGAACAATTACTTACAAATGAAGAGACATACGGTGGAATGCAAGGTCGCTGCCACAAACACTGCCACCAGAAGCTTGACTGAAGGCTGTGCAAGATACTGCCAGGATGTCTGTGGAAGGGAGGAGATAACTTCCTGTCTGCCCCGTGACAGAACCGTCGAGATCCTCAAGGATGGCAGAGTGAGGAAAGGGGAAGGACACTTGGAAAGGTGAGTTGATGAAGGTCAGATGCTGAACTCTCACTGTAAACCCACCTGGGGGGAACAAGCAGCATTTCAGAAACAGAGACTGACCTCTTCAAGTAATAGACCTGAAGACATCTCTGGAGAAAAAGAGACCAGCTTCATTTGACCTTCACTTGGGAAAAATGTCTGCTGAGTCAACGAGAAGGGAAGATTCAGGATCATAAATAAACAAATAGAGATGGTTGTAGGAATTGCCATTGCCATACTATGGCCATGTCCTACCAGCCAGGTCCTACCTGTCCAGCGCCCTGTTGTGACAGAACTTGTGGTTACAAACTCCTCTGACCCGGGTGCTGTTCCTGGCCCTACCAAGCATCTCCTTGGTGACTCTGAACGCTTCTTCTCAAGTTCCACTGCCAAATGTTGCAGTCCCCAAATGACTGATTCTTATGGATCCTTTCTGCCTTGTTTATAAGATAAATTATTTAGAGATAAGGTCTGTTCATGTGTGTGTAAATATACTTGTGTGCATATATATAGCACCTGGCACAATAGTACCTTGGTTGAAAAGTGTGGCTGGAGGATTTTTTCATTACTATGATGCAGATAGCTACAAAAAGAAGGAATATTCATGTGGGCTAAAGCGCAGGAAGTTTTTGAACACATTAATATTTCCAGAAGTGACAGAAAATCTTTGTCCCGTGGACCATAACAAGGCAGCTTTGGCATGAACATTCATGTACCACATTTAGTTACCATTTGACATTTCAGTGACCATTTGTCAGTTGTAGCCTCTCTGAGTCATATTCTACTATTCCCCCTTTCTTTGATCTCACCTCCTGAAGTCTTTTTCTCTGTTATGTTATTGTAGGGAAGTATGCATTTATACATAAATATATTTAAGAGGTAATTGCAGTTGAAACATTTTTCAAAGAGCCTTTGGGTGACTCTTCAAAGCCCAAAAGGATGTTTAGTTCACATGTTATCTTAGGCAAATTCACCTAAGGTTTAGGCTGGCCTGAGGTAGGAGCTTGGTGAAATTCTTCAAGGTTGTGTCATAGCTATTAAAGAAATCATCGCTCTTGAAATTCTACCTCCCAAAATGAAGAAACAGTAACAAGACAGTGCATAAAAACCCCTTCCTGTGAGAAAATGAAATCAGTGCAAAAATTAGGCTACCTTCATCTTAAAAATATGTGTGGTAGGTGGCTTCAACTAAGCGATAAACTATTTACTGCAGTGAAACCTAAGGAGAACAGGTATGCAAGTATCTCAAAACCTACCTCTTGATAGTTCATCTACAGCAAACACAGTGACAAGATTATAGAAGCAAAACTTGACAGCCAGTACTCTTCATTGTTATACAGTGCTTTTTGTGGGATTCAGCTGAAATATCTATCAATGGTTGTCAGTGGACAATATGAACTTCTAAACAGCTGAATCTGAAACGGGAGGAAGCCAGAGACTGTGTAAATAAGCATAAATCACACTCACCCTGCCCTTGGTGACAGCCAGAACAAGTCCTGATTGCTGCACAAGTGTTTGCATCAAAGTTCCTGAAAGATGTGTTGGAGATGAATAGCTGGTATCTTTTGGGAGTTTTCAGTCCTGCTGACATACAGGTCCTCACCTGCAATGAAGAAATGAAGAGCTCTGGGAAACATATCACCATGTGAAGCTTCAAGTCTAATGGGGATGCAGCAGCTGGGACACAAGGATGTGATTGCACTCAAGCCCATGGTTGTGGAGCAATGTATGCTGTTTGAAGGACAGATCTAAGCTATTGCTTTGCAAATCCTGACAAGTAACATCTGTTTAATTTACCAGTTGCAGTACGCGACAGTACTACATTCAGGGCAATGATTGCCTTGTTTGCTTTGTCCAGTTCTTGTGTATTAGTAAAGGTTGGATATTTGAAGGAAAATGAAATTGCACATTCCCTGGGAAGAAAAAATCCACCTGGAAGGCACAGTGTTTGTTTATGGTCCTTTTTACTTTACCTTGTCTTGTCCAGCAGGCAAGAAATTTCACTACTACACAAAACTAATCATGCCAATTTAAGTTCTAAGAAAAACCTGACTGCTGAGAGTCAAAGCCCTTGTGTATGATTGGGGGTGGAGGGTAGCATTTATTCTAGGCTCTCTTCAAAGCTTGGGTTGACATCAGGGTCCATCAGAACAACAAGAAGTTAAGTATATAAGTGAGAGACAGGAGAAAACATAAGACGTGAAAAGGAAAAGTAAAACCCACAAGTGATGGGAAACACAATGGACAAACTAGAGTTTTGTGGTGATTGTAGGCCATGACACAGGGGAGGTGTACATCTCTCTGCCAATTTGTCTTGGAGACAGGCTGGGAAGAAGGATGTGCTCAGAGCTGGTGGGTAGCCTGAAGGGGAAATGGCTGGCAGGAATGCATGATGCTGTTTCCGAGGCCAATAAACATTTCTGTGGAACAGCTCTCAAAAGTGTTAGTAGAGAATCAATTGAGCAATCCACCCTCTATGGAAACTTTAAATGAAAATGTAGAATGAAATGGACTTTTATAAATGGATTGTCACTTTGAAGAGAGCTTTGAAGGTGCTTTTGAAGCTATCTTCAGTCTCACTAAGAGACAGTAGATCCATCACCTTTTTGACTCCGAGGCCAAAACACCCGGGGTGATGGTCCTGGTTCTTGGGCGATCTTCTTGAAAGTCACTACTAAGCAGAAATCCCTGGCTTCTGGTAACAAATTGTTCAGAAAGACTACCATTTTTTTGCATACACTTGCCTGTTCTTCCATCCCACTCTCATTTCTATTTTTTTTTAATTGGTTTATTTTTTTTAAGTAGATATCAAATAGAAGAAGGATGTGAGATGACAATTCCTGTCACCTGTCTCGGGTCTCCTGCTTTTTCAGGAAGAAATGCTTTTCCTCAAAGGGCTCCACGGGGGCAATGAGTTGCTTTATGAAAGCATGGAAGAGACTTGGTGAATGTCTAGGAAGCTAATGAAAGTTTTTCCCTTGGCTTTTGCAGGCCCTTGATTTAGCCCTGCCACTAATGTTTTAATTGATCAAAGCCCCAGTTTTCAAATGCCCTGATATTTCCAGAAAACAATCTTGTTTTAAAGCATTTCCTTCAAAAACTGGAAGGGCTAGCAGAGGGGAATATCCAAGGTTCCCATTAAATTAATGTCACGAAGTTTTAATTGATATTAAAGAGACATCATTATTAAAGGGAGAATTACATAAATTAAGATGTAAATTATGACAAGGGGGCTCTTATCATGAGATAATCAAAGATAATCACCCCCCTGGGGTACTGCAAGAAACAAGGCACAGCTGAGCGCCTCTAAATCTCTTAACAAGTACAACATCGGAGTCCTTCCATGGATCTTGCAAAGCAAAAACAAAGACATCCACCCTTTGGTGTCCAAGAGAAATTCATCGTGTCATTGGGATGCTGCAAGGTTGGACTGGTGAGGCCAGGCTTATATCTGAGCTACATACTTACAATAGATCCACTACAAGATTTCTTTCTGTGAGCTTCTAAAGAAAACTCATTTAAAACTATTTTTCTGCCAGTCAGAGGGAAAATTAATTTCACAAACAACAATAGAAAACTGAGCAAAGCAAAAAAAGCCATCAAAATCATGAACAAGCGGCTGTGGCCGGTTGTAACTAAAATTCCATTGTTATCCATGTTATTAATCTGTTAACAACCTGGTAGCACCCAAAGGACTTTGTCCAGCTGCCAAAAAGGAATAACGGAAGATCATATTTACTGCATAAATAAAAATGTTACATTTCGACAGCATTTTTCATTCTCAAGTTAAAAAGTAGCATTCGGTGTTCCAGGTGGACCAATGATGCTATGAGAGAACAAAGGAAACCAAAGTGTTAACCAGGAAAGAAATCAAATGTGTTGTTCCTCTTCAATATTCTCAAATCACTAAACTAAACCCAGTTGTGTACAGTTAAATGGAGTCTTTTTATTACAGCAAAGGTGTACAGGAATTTATATTAGATTATGATTTTCTCAAAAATTTAGTTTTTGTGAAATTCTAATGTTTTTATGAGACCATGTCAATCTTGGAAAAAAATATAAGTAGGGAATAGATTAACACTTATCTTACTGAAATCTTTCAGCTCATAAATTGAAGGGCAAGGTGATTTCTTTTTATTTTTGAATGTTGTTTTATAAAAAATGTAGATGAATATACATTATAATATAAAATCTTTTAATAGTTCCAAATTCAGATAGAAAAAAATCAGATCCCTTGTTTCAAAATTAAAAAAAAAAAACTCTTCAAAACTTCCATACTGAAATAAAAAGGTGCTTGGAAAAAATCCTGAATTTTCCTGCAGAATGCAATCTCCATGAGGCCTTTTACAATCAGTTCCAAGTAGCCTCGAAATCGCAGGCCTTGGTTCTTGTGGGGGACTTCAATTGCCCAGATATCTGCTGGAAAGGCTACACAGACAGAAATATACAAATACTTAAAGGGAGGGTACCAGGAGGACGGGGCTGGTCTTTTTTCAGTGGTGCCCAGTGACAGGACAAGAGGAAATGGTCACAAACTTGAGTATAAGAAGTTCCACCTAAACATGAGGAGGAACTTCTTTACTGTGAGAGTGGTAGAGCACTGGAACAAGCTGCCCAGGGAGGTGGTGGAGTCTCCTTCTTTGGAAACATTCAAAACCCACCTGGACAAGTTCCTGAGCAACCTGCTCTAGGTAGACCCGGTTCAGCGGGGGGGTTGGACTAAATGATCTCCAGAGGTCCCTTCCAACCCCATATGATTCTATGATCTCTGGTTTCTCGATAACTGATGTTTATTCAGCTCTACCACCAGCTGGTATGAATGGAGAACAGGAAAAATTATGCAGGATCCAGCTGATCAAATGCTATTTCTTTTTTGCTTCTGCCAGCAGAAAAAGCAACAAAATCCTTGGTTCCAGCAGGTTGGGAGAATGGTACTGATGCTCCAGGTTTCTCTACCTTACCACCAAATTAATGTCCCTTGTAGGTGCTGCTACTGAAGGCATCACTTTTCCAAGGAGCGGGACACAGCTAGAGGACTAAGCAAACAGATTAGTGTCCAAACTTCATCCTGAAGCTGCATTTGTCTTTACATACAATCCATTTAAAATCCAAGCTTTACCCTAGCTACCATGAAGCAGAGCCTGCTCTTTAGGTTACTTTCTTATTCCCCTAAATTCCTATTTGAAGGGTAGCTGTGTGACTGAAGAGGCACTGAAATAATTCCTGCAGTTCTTACCTTTTGCCCAGTGTGTCCAATTAAAACGCTATCAGATACAGACGTGTTTCCCAGGCTTTCTACAATATCGATGCCAAAATCTTTGCAAGCATAAATCCAGAAATGTTGGATTTCAAGGCTGCTGCTTCTAAAAATCTATATGAAAGCATAATAGAGGAATAATAATCAATAATAATTAAAAGATTGATTTATAACTCTGCTTTCCTTACAATACAATGGAAAGTAGAAGTGCAAAGATACATAGAAGAGTTGAATGTATATTTAGTATTTGAGAAACTCCCCCTAATATCTGGTTTCTGCTTTCAATTAATAATACAACAATCTTTACATTCTGCTAACTTATTTTCATGTTAAAATAAAAAGAACAGTATGCAGGAAAATCAGAACTGAGAATCAGTGATAGATAGTGTAAAAGTGCTCTAAATTTGGGAGGTTTTAATTGGAAAGAATAGTAGGGTAAAGAAATTAATGTTTGTAGCAGAAAGATGCTACACTGAAAATAACCAGAGGTGTTGCTTACAGTCACCTAACAGCAAGAAGACTGTTCCTAGAGGGAGCCCATGGAAAGAGGCAGAATAAACTTAGTTATTAATGGATGCTAGGTCAGTAACATACAAAGAAATTCCAAGGTAGGCAGAGAAAACCACAAAAACAAAGCTGCTAAGCAACCTTTTGTTTTATTTCTTTTCATACAAATAAGCTTTTCCAGAAAGAGAATGCACCGGTCTGAAAAAATAAGCTGAAATATTGGACAGCTTCAAAGGAAGAGCCATAGGATGGGTTAGACTAGAAAACACACCTTACAGAAAAACACATATGATCTGCACAGGTCATCAGATGGGAGGTTAAGAGCGTCACAGCTGCTGCACACCAGTGTGGGCAGAAAGTATCAGATAATAAAGGGTGGTGTGGGTTTTAAATCAGATTAAGTAACAGGGAGCTACAATACCAGGAAAGTGAAGCTAGACAAATTCAAACAAACAAAAAAAGTAAGAAGTAGACATTTTTAACAAGGATGAAAAAATTCCCACTGAGACCACTAACAGTTTAGACTAAAAGAGGGAAGATTTAGACTAGATATAAGGAAGAAATTTTTTACATTGAGGGTGGTGAAACACTGGCCCAGGTTGCCCAGAGAGGTGTTTGATGACCTGTCCCTGGAAACATTCCAGATCAGGTTGGACGGGGCTCTGAGAAACCTGATCTAGTTGAAGTTGTCCCTGCTTATGGCAGGGGGTTGGACTAGGTGGTCTTTAAGGTCTCTTCCAACCCAAACCAGCCTATGATTCTACCCTGTGATTCTATGATCACTTTATTTTGCACATTCTTTTACCTTTATTATGCTTCTCTTCTGTTATTGTTCTATTAAACTGTCTTTATCTCAACTTATGAGTTTTTCTCCTCCTTTTTCTCCCTCTTCTCCCTATCCTATGGAGGTGTGGGGAGTGAATGAATGGCTACGTAGTCCTGGTTGCCAACTGAGGTTAAACCACAGCAGCATCACAGAGGACAGTCAGAACAAACATACCTGTGCTCCACCTTGGCTGCTCCAAGCTGTGAAGTTGTTGAACCGAACAGGTCTGTTTGGGCTGTCTGGCAAATATTCCGGGTACACCAGCAGCCCATACCTGTTTAGGAAAGAAAGCAAAGGAGACTGTTTCTTTACAGTGCGTGAATTCAGGAGCAGATTTTCCTATTCATCATATTGATATCTAAAATCTTATACCCATAACAGTTCTCTGCCTGATACTTTATCGATAATTTAATACAAAATCAAAAACCAGTGGATAGCAAATATATTTTTTTAGACATATAATCATGCCAGAGAGCATATTTAAAATTTCTTTTTTTCAAACATTTTCAGAATTACCCACACCAGGGCTTACAACCTCTGTACAGCACCACTGGCAGGTACTCGCTGCAGAAAACCCTCACCATGCTCAGCAGCTTTCAAACATTGTCAGCTTCAGATGAGCCCAACATGAATCTGACCAGATAAGGATCTTCTAGATCCTGGATTCAGCCAACTTGGAGTACATTCCAAATTGTCCTGGTCCATGACATGTACGTGTTCCTGAATGCAGTCCTTGGTTTGAGCTTCTTAGAGATTTTAAATCCAGATTAATAACCAGATTTCCTCAACATTCAGGGGACTTTGTCTACTGAATTTTAGCACAATGTCATTTTTAACTATCACCTCTATTTTAGGGAAGTCCAGGAAAAAGCTCTAGTGAAGTTTTTGGATGTTCTATGTAATGTCTGACACATGTATAGCACCTTTTATCCCGTTGGACTACAAAGTTCTTAGTCTCTACTTCAATCTACCTAGAGGCCAAACTCTAATAGTTGAGTGTTCATGCTGCTATGATATAAAGCATCTGGAGGTCAGAAATGCCACTCTAGGTTGTCCTAGCTGGTATCATGTCTCTAATGGTGGCCTGCAGGAGGTATTAAAGGAGTGCAAGAAAGAAATAATGTGTCTGTTCTTCTACACGTCACCCTCTTCTGCTCAAAACGTCTGATACGCTTTAAAAATGAGCTTTAAATTTAACACATGAGCGTGCACTTCAGTGCTTTGCTGTTAAATGGTCGATGAGGAAATGTGTTAAATGTGGCACCTTAAACTACATCAGGATCATTTAAACAAGGGGGTAAATTGGACGAGCTTGTTAATAGCACTTGAAATGCTGCAAGTTCACAAATCAGGCTTGCAAACAAAAAAGGGACTGTGTTGAAACTAATAAGGAAACAATTTGTGATCAGGCTTTGAAAAACAATCCCAACCGCATCGCTGTCAAACACTGATTCAGCTCTGCTGTGGAGAACTCTGCTTAAAGATAGGAAGCCCTAAGAGAGTGAAAATTGGGAAAAAAATATCTGAAAGGAGAGGCAAAGACTTTTCTGCTCACCACTGCAATCATAGCTAGCACTACCGTGCACTGACAGGAAATCTCTTGAACTAAAAATCCCCAAGTACCTTGTGCAGGAATGAGCTACGTTCTCGCTGAAGGACAGGAGAGGTATTTTGGATGGTCCCTCAGGGGAGAGATGAAAGAAATAGCCGTACCCAGCTGCACACACTGTGTTACCCTGCAGAGAAGCATATGTGACTGTGAAAAAAAATGTTACCACAAATTTCTGGAAATTAAAATAAACTTAAGAAAAACTAAAATGAAAATCTCAACTGAGGTCCATTCAAATTCTGGTAAGCCTGACTGGCAGAAGCTGGTTCTTTGTTTCTGTGTCCTCAGTTTCATCCTGTTTTCGCTCTGTCCTTGGACCACTCTTAAAAAACCCTGTTCTCAAGCCAGGCAACAAGGGTTGGCTAAGCAATAGAAACAAATGACAGAAAAATGGTATTGCCATAATTCTTCAAGAAGTAGGTAAGTGTGTGGAAAACTTCTTACACTTATAAAATCCTTTCTAAGTAAGAAGGTCACATCATGAAAGAAAGGTAAATCACAGACTACTCAGTGTATTGATTTACTTCTCAGTCTGTAACTTTCTCATACCTCCCAAAGCAAATACAACAAAAGGAAGCAACATTGGTCCTGAAATGTGAGACCCCTAAAAGTCAAGAGAAAGCAGAGAACCACATCTCCAGGATATGTCAGTGGCTGAACCACTAAACCTACTCAGACTTGTAGTGAATCACTTATTTTGGATTCTTTTTGACAGGGTAAGTGAATAACACTGGGAAGACGTGTTGTAAGTTATGTCATTTAATATAGCTTAATGAATTCTAGAATAATTTTGATTGGAAGAGACCTTTAAGATCATCAAGTCTAACTGTTGTTATTGCAAGTGGTGGAAAAAAAAGTGAACATAATATCAGCCTGGCCTTAAAATTAGGTACTTATAGAGTCTGTAGCAACTGGGTTATGTGGGTGGTGGTCAGTGGGTTAGGAGCTTTTCTAGTCTAGGGAAAAACTTGTTCTTACCTGCTTATTTAGACAGTAGCCAAACCGAGATGGTTTTGGATGGTGTCCATACCATGTTTTTGTGTGCACGTCTGGCCGTGATCCCTCTCACCTACCTTAGATGTGTGAAAAATTGATGCTGAAGTCCAGGCTGGTAAACCTAGGCTCTCTTTCCAGGAAAAAGTAAGGCATGGGCATGTCCAGAGGGCAATTCCTCTGGTCTATCCTTAGATAATATTAATTGCTCTCTGGAGGTATCTAGTTCTCTAAGGGCAGTCTAAGACGAGCTATAAGAAGAGCTTGCTCTCTAAGATTGGGACTGACACCCACCACTACCATTCATAGGTCACCGGACAGTGTTAAAACACTAATGACTTTCTGGTCCCTGATGGTCCAAATCAAAGCCAAGTCTGGTGACCTAGAGGTGAAAACCTCCATATACCAATTACTTTCTTCTGACCCATCCAAGTGCGTTCCCTGCGGTCGTGATCTCTGACACCTGTCAAGCAACAAAGAAGTATCAATACCCCAGACTCTATCCCCTGGTAAAATTGCTGCTTTTTCCCCGAAAGTGCAGCCACAGACCATTTTCCTTTAACAAAATACTTCTGCAGTCCAGTCACATTATTTCCAGGATCTTTTACTTGCGACTCCAATCCTGCATTCTACAGATGATTCATAAGGAAAAAACCTGCATATTTATTCAGCCAGCGAGTGGCTGGAGGGCAGGGGTTTTAGGCAAGCAGGGAATTTTGTGTGGAAATCAATTCTTTGTGGAAGTCAGTATATTACGAATGTCCATGCAACCAAAATTCCAGAGAGAAATTATCTCCCTGAGCATGCCAAATACCTGGAGGTATGCTTTGCAAGTCAGTAAAATAAAGTGGTTGACGTTTTAAGTGTCTCTTAACCGTACAACATTGCTAATGTAAATATTTCATGAATTTCTTTTAGATGGCCAGGGCTCAAACTGATGACCTTAAAGATGACATTAAAGCTCTGCAGAGCAGGCCCAGCACCGCTCCCCCAGTTTTCAGAACCTGATAGGATGCAGCCCCAGTGGGCTCGCTTCAGCGTGCCCTCACCTTGCAGAAAGCTTTAGAAAAGGTCTCACTAGGGATGAAATGGTGGGAAACAATCAATGCCAAACGGATGCAGCCTCACCTCTTTGGTACTGCAGACAATGGCTGGGTTGGGTGATACTGGGAAAAAAATTCATTTATCAACAGCACAGTGACCATCTGTCACTCCTCTCATAAGGAAACATGGGCTGATCTGCACCCCATTCATTCATTAAGCTGTTTCCCAGTCCCCAACATCATGTCAAGAAAGGAAAGGGAAGATGCTTGTTGAATTTCTTAAATCCAGGCTGTACATCGTTGTGCATGAGCACTGCATGCTGGCTCTGGGATTTAAGGGCGTTGAATTTTTATGAATAGGAAATTACTACAAAAGGTCCAAGATCCATGGGCTCAAAAGAACCAAGAGAAGAAGATAAAAAAGAGACAATATCAAAGACGAGCATCTTCAGTTCCTCATGCTCATAGCATTTAAAAAGCAAGAAACCAGCCTGCTAATGAAATTGTCTTACGACACGAAGAAGTAATGACCAGAGTTTCCAACTTTATTTAACACCACAACCTAACCTTGTAATAATCATTTTGCACTTATACTGTACAAGTATAAAATTTCACCTAACACCCTGCTTCACAAATGCACTTAAAAGCTTAAGTCAAATGGAAACCGGTGGGAACTGGGTCTCCAAATGTTTTTGTAGGCTCAGATTTGAGTGACTGCTCTGTCCCAATTTTAACACCGTTTAGGAGACCACTGATTTTCCAGGAAATTTAAGCTCTTCAATCACCAATGCAAATTTCAGCTCCCAAGTAAATTGAGCAGTTATGAAAATATTAATGCAGGACTCACTGTGGAAAGCTTAACCCATCATGCACACAGGACGTAACACAGTTTAGACCTAGAGCTCTCTATCTAATTTAGCTGTAATCCTTGCTTTGAAGACTGCAACCTGTAAGTTTAAAACCAGTAATTGAAAGATGACAATTTGAAAACAACAAACAAACAAGCAGAAAAACCAACAAGGACCTAACATTAAAATCTAGAGGTGAAAATTTTTATTCCTTGTCATGGCCTGGAAACCAGGCAGTGGGACGATGAGTCTTTTGCATTAAACTCTTCAAATCTCCCTATTAAACTAAGATTATAAATACCTACAAAGCAATATCCACTTCTTGAGCAATTTGATCAGATAAAAGGTGTTGAAACTGTAACAACACGATGCTGGTGCTGGACCAGCATCCCTTACATTTAGTGATTATTATTGTACTAACAAAAAGTTCACAAGACACAGGTGTTTTGCTTAGGAAAAGTGTGATTTTTTTTCTCTCAGAAAATATCCATGTCCTTTCATGTCTTCTGCTGAGCGCTGCTTGGTACTGTAGAACAGTAGGTGCAGCTAATAACAATTTTAAGCTAGGCAACTTCTGCTGCTGCTGCAACGCCTCAAATAGCCCGCTCCAAGGGACTGACGAGAATGAGGTTTATCAGCAACCCTTCAAGGGCCATCTGCTATTCTGCCTTGAGTAGCACATCTCTGGAGAGCAGACTTAACCCCCATGTTCGGGTACACAGCCAGAGACACAGCTTTGGGCGCATCAATGAAGACATGTCAACCGAGAGAGCTAAACAAATGTGCTGAAAACCGACCACAGTCAGTTCACACGTACCCGTAGAGATAATTGCAGCAAACCTTTTCAAAAGCTGAGCCACTGGCGATGGAGCAGACAGCTCCAGGGTAAGTCAGTGCATGATAGCACAAAACTCTGTGTTTAGTGGAGCTGAAATTCATGTGATTCTGCCTTAGTTGTTGTATGTTTTAACCATATTTTTTTGATGGCCTTAAAAATGATAAATACGCCCTTGAGGGAATTGCAGAAAAGTCCTCTCCTTCTTCCTAAGCACTGTTGTCTTCATACTAACATAGGGAATGTGTTGGTCTCCTTTTCACCTTCAAATTTAGGTGCAATTCTTTCCTCTTGGAACAGAAGCCCAGAGGGTGATTAGGTCCTCACTTACACTTAATAATTGGCTTGGTTTCGTGGGTTAGCAACAGAACAGGTCAAGGTTGGGTTTTTTTATGAAAATGTGCATTTATCGAAACTGAAACTGTGGTAAAGAAGGTCAGTGTCAAGGAAATTTCAGATTTAAAATAGTTGGGAGAGAAAAAGTGCTTTGAAATCACTGGAACTTTTTTTTCCACAAAGTATTAAAAGGGTACTTCTTATTCTGAAAAGTGACGTGAATAAGACAAAAAAATATATGAACTAAAAGAAAGCACCAGAGAGTTAGTGAATATAAAAATTTTTACTGAGTTTTTGATGTAAGCGTTGTCAGTCTGTTAGCTTTTTAGGAGTTCAATATTTTATCACTATTTAGAATAGAGAAGATTGCTTTCTTTTAAAATCAATGTCATTTTCATAGGGCGGGGAAATCATTCTCCTTCTCACCCTGGAATACAAATCTTGGACTGTACGTAACTTGCCATTTTAAATACAGAAAGAGATGCATTTGATATTGCTGAATTTTAGTGTGTTTTTCATCAGTCCATTAAAATTGAGCCTTTTTTTTTGTAATGACAAAAATGGGAAAACATTCTAGAGAAGGTGAGCCTTTTTTTTATTTATTTTTATGAATCCCTGAGTATTAGAAAATAAAACAACTTTTTAAAGTATGACAGGATGAAAGATCTCATTTCAATATTTCATCCCACCCAAGTGCAGTAAAATTTTCAGTAACAATAAATTTGCCCATGAATATAATTTACTTTGAATATGAGCTTGTTTTAATATCCCAGCACAAGTACAGTTTCTGACAGCTCAGCCAAGAAGCAAATCTTGTGTATATGATCTCCCAGATAAATGAAGCTCCATATCTTTTTGATACCTTTGATTAGAAAGGAAATGTTAACATTTTATACCTGAACTGCTTACCTTGATGTGGTTGGCAGGAGCCCTGATGTAGATCCCTGCTGGTGACAGTGTCTCAATGTTGGATAAACCGTCCGTTCCAGAAAGGCCAATCACTATGTTGTTACTGATTCTGTTCCCCTCTTCCAGTCCCTTTCCTTTAAAAAAAAATAAAAAAGAAAAAGAAAAAAAAAAAGGGGAAGAGGAAAAAAAAAAAAAAGATTAAAAGAAAGGAAAAAGGAATAAAATTTTAAAAGAAAAAAAGAAACACAAATGTAAATATAGCTGGAAATCCTCTGTCATGCAAATCACAGAACTTGCTGGGTCTTACCCTGCCTGTTTGCTACTGTGGCGCACCTGGGAATTAGCTTTCCCTGCCAAATGTCCCTGGGTAAAACACTGATTGAAAAGCACTTAGAAACCTGTGTTTAATACATGGCAGAAGATGGTTGCGAGGTGGTCACACACCGCCATGACTGCTCAACACAGCGGTGCACAGCATGGAAAAGGAAGGGCTATATGCTTCAGAAATACCAGGAAGCCACAAGCAAGATCTGACCATATATGACAAAAAGATGACAAAGACCTTACACTCTAATAAGGTAAAAGCAATCAGGGAAAGGAATACTACAACACAAATTCTACAAAGAGTCAACAGAGACCCCGATTCTACAAGTCAATATGCACAAGACCCTGTACTAGATATAACACCAGCTGTACTGTACCAAAAGTTTATGGAGAAAACAAATAAAGGGAATATTATAAAGCACATTTACAGTTGGAAAAAGGGAGACTCAGAGTGGGGAAGAGGTTCACCTATGCACACCCAGGCATGCTTCTGGCAGTACTAGGATTCAAAGTCCCGTCTATCTCCTGTGTCTCCATCCACTGCCCTACTTACATGTAAGAAAATTTCTAAATGGACTTAAAAGCACCTGGTGCAACTCTGCAGAAAAGTGGGGGGTTTGCCCCTCTAAGCAATGGAGTATCAGAAGAAAAAGGAAAAATCAGTCAATCAATTGATCACACAACTCAGAGTCGTGGGGTGCCCCAGATCTAGTATCAGTATTAAAGTAGGAAGACAAAAAAAGAAGAAATGTCTTTTTAAACCACATCATAAAGAAATGTGCCACCCAACAGCAAAAAGTGGACAGTCTCATACAAGTCAAATCCAAATAAGGATACATCTACATATGTCTCCTTCTTTGGTGTTTTGGAAGCAGAACACAAAGTAGATCATCTTTGTTTGGACCACATCAGAAGAAAATTAAATCTGTTTAGTTTTATTTCTCATACATAAACATTTATTTTCAACTATACCTGGTCAAGTTCTATTCCAAATACAGATCTCTTCCCCAACCATTATTACCCCAAATGTAAGTCATTTCACAGGGAAAACTTTTGTCCTTCGGTTTGGGGATGACAGTAATTATTTTTAGCCTTCCTCCGTCTTTTAAGTCTTTCTACCTTTTTGGAGCAGGATCCATTTCGAAATATTTCCTTTCCAGGCTGTATTTACTACAAACAATGCCACCATCAGAGCATGAATGGAGTCCTAAAGCAGTCCTTTTGACAGCTGTACAGGTTTCTGAGGTGGCATAAAAGGACTTGGTTTCTAAGCTGAGACCTGGCGTGTCAATTAATTTTAAGCCCAGAGCGACTTTTTATGACTGTCTTGCAAAGCCCCTGAAAATAAGGGGTTTAGATGAGATAACTGAGGGAGTCCAATTCTGGAGCTGCAAATAACCAGCTATAATAAATATTCCTTCACAGGCAACAAAATGATATATAAATTCATCCATCAGACCCTCTGGAGCTGCTGACAGTGAAGCCATTAAAGACATCTTGGGGATAAGGTGTTTTCAGGCTGAGGCTTCAGTGGCAATGTGCAGCTTAGCCCAGAGTCCTTTGACTCTGACATATGTCCCAGCACAAGTGAGCCAAGGTGTGCCAGCAGCTTGGAGATCTTGTTCTGCATCCCCATGGCCATAAGGACTCTGTGCATCACCTTGGGCGAGTCGTTGCATCACTCTGGGCCAGCTCTCCCTGTCTGCAAGATGTGTACAATCGCTCTCCTTTTTATAGGTCTCCTCTGTTTAAATTGATGTCTACCATTTCTCACTGTGTTTATATAAAGGACCTAGCACAGGGACTCATTCCGTGTGTGGAGCTGCAGGATCAGGACTGAAGGCTTTTCCCCCCCTACTCCGTTTATATTAAAATTGGTCATTGTTATCCCATCTCCGATGGAAAACAAAAATCAAGCTATATCTTTAGGTATTCAGGCAACATGAGATCCCAGCAGAAGATGCTGCAAGTCAGTCTCCTGATGGTTAGTTAGGAGAAATATTTTGTTGTTTAACATTTTTGTTGCTCCAAGCTCCAATTTATTTAAGTGTTAAATCCTCAGCTTAACTTTTAACATATGCTTTCACTCCATTATCTTCGATGTCAAATGACTGAAGTTAAAGGTAAGTATGCTCTTAAATGCCTCACTGAAGTGGGGTTTTAAATATTGCATAATGGTGCTCTTCCAAAGACAGATAAATAAATCCCCTAAAAAAAATCTCCTTCCACTTGTACACTGAAAAAAAAAAAAAAAGAATTCAGAACAAATGAAGACTGACCTGAAAAAACAGGGAGTGTATGGTCAAATGGAAATAGCTCTAGGAGTTGCATGCGACATTATGGGAGCTTTACTCCAGATTCACTGATACCAGAAACTGTGGAAGATGTGATTAAAGTTCTCAGGGTGCAGTTAAGGATCTGCCATTCTTTCCTCCAAAGACATTTTCATGCAAATGGTAAGCAACACATGTTGTTGTTACTTCTAGGATAGCTATTTTCCTGCTTCACTTACCCAGAAGAAGCCCATGACCCGAAATGTTGTAGAAAACATTGCTGTCCACACTGAGGTTTGAGATCCCGGTCAGACGGAGTCCGTGGCAGAAGGAGTCCAAAACACAGCAGCCTCGTATGTAGGAGCCTGGAAAGAAATGAGTGCTGTGAGCACAGAAAGCACACTGTAGCTTGAAGGTTGGGAGAATCACAGAATCATAAAACGGTTCAGGTTGGAAGGATCACCTTAGAGATCACCTAGTTCCAACCCCCTGCCCTGGGCAGGGACACCTCCCACTAGACCAGATTGCTCAATTGCTCAATTGATTGTCCTTGAACCCCTCCAGGAATGGGGCATACACGTCTTCGCTGGGCAACCTGGGCTAGTGTCTCACCACCCTCACAGTAAAGAATTTCTTCTTAATATCTCATGTAAATCTCCCTTCTTGCAGTTGGAAACCATTAACCTTCACTCTAATGCTCCACTCGCTGATCAAGAGTCCCTCCCCATCTCCCCTTAGGCCCCCTTTTCGTACTGGAAGGCTGCTATAAGGTCTCCCAGGAGCCTTCTCTGGGCTGAACAACCACAACTCTCTCAGCCTGTCCTCACAGTAGAGGTGCTCCAGTCCTCTGATCATCTTCGTGGCCCTCCACTGGACTCGTACCAATAGGTCCAGTTTTATATTAGCTCCTCATCCTTTGATGCTGGGCAATTAGTCCTTTTGGCTCCTGTGAGATTGCTTGGTTGCAGCTGCCCACCCTTACTCACTTGGCAGCTCTTCGCCAACAGGCAGGCATTGCTGACATGGCCACAGTAAAGAAGAAGGACCCTGGGTGTAGAAATGGGTGAAAGTAGGTGGTCTACTATTGTGAGGAAGGAGGAGGAGATCCAGTGAGAAGACAGGGTAGGATCCCAAGAGCGAAGATCTCAGGCAGTTGGATGATTGATGTGGGATTGAAGGAGAGGAGAAATGTTTCAGAAAGGGCAGTGATGACAGTGAGGACTTGTCTACACAGGCATGTTGACCTGCCCACTGTACTCTGAGATCATAACCAGTCCTGCCTTCTGCCACCAGAAAGCTTAGATCCTCAGTCAGTGCTGAAGATGGCATAGGAAATGCGTAAGTGTGTGTTAGCTGGTGGGGAAAGTCCCATCCAGTACCCTTAAAATATTATTTGAGCCTACCTAACTTGATCTTACCACCACCAGTCTTCAGAGCCCTCATTGCCACTTCCACAGAGGTGACAACGTCAAAAGAATTTGTCAGTGACAAAGTCAAAAGAACTTAATACGTTCCTTAACCTTCAGCTTTCTTATTTATTATTAGAATTTAATTCTGGCCTATGCTACCACACAGCTCTGAGCCTCCTCTGGGCTCCCTCATGGTATATTAGTCCTTTCATTTCCAGAGCTAGATGTAGCACGTCAACTTGGAGGTGTGGCATAAAAATGAAATATTATTTTGGGAAGAAGCTGTCCAGAGACACAAAGGAACTAAAGCAGCTTAAAGTACTCCATCAAGTTTCACCTGGGCTTATATCACAGGTGAGGTTTTCTTAGATCACAGGTGAGGTTTTTGTGATTCTGTGATTCTGTTTTCTCACTTTCACCAATCCAGTTTGTCAACTGACTTGTGAGCTGAGCAGGTTTTGAGGACATCCACCCCAGCTTGGAGCAGGAAAAGGTGAACGTTTGAGATTACTGGGGTCCATCTCTTGTGTAGCCGTCTCACCTGCCATCCATGCATTGCCAGCAACAGTCAGGGCGCTGCAGAGCTGCTGAAATGCTTGGCCCACATGGCGGAACTGGACCCCCTCCATCTGGAGCTGACTCGCCTCTCCATGGAAGGCCCCCACAACCACGATGGCCCCCAGGTCCCGGGACCCCAGCTGCCTCTCACTTCGCTTGTACAGACACCTGGAGCCATCTAGGATATAACCCAGTGAGAGCTATCAGTGTTACTTCTCCATGGTGATCACGGGATGTGCAGAGTGTCCCAAGCAACATCATGAGACCCATCACATTGACTCCATCTCCAGCAGTGATCTGAAACATGGGCCCAAAGACAAATAGCCACAGGCAAGCACACTTGATACTCCATCTAAATACTCTCATGGTGTCTTCCCTAAGAGTCTGGACATTTTTAAAGGAGCGTATATTAAAACCAGCAGGAAGCCGTGGCAGTTTTATGCCTTGGAAAGTTCCTTGTGTTCAATTTTAAATAGTCCTATGCATGGGGAAGATGGATTTGACATTGATTTACCTTGGGTGAGGCTCGTGAAAAGGTGATTGGGCACGGCTAAGCTGAAATGAGAACATTTTGAAATTTATTTAAAACTCTTCCTCTCCCCACTGTCCCTGCAGATGGGTGAGGAACTGTTACTACCCACAGTCTGAAGACAAGGAAAGCAAATCATAGGGCTGGGGAAGGCACAGGCATTCCTGAAAGACATCCTTCCCCAGGTCTGTGCTTAGGATATTTTGGTATGAAGGGATTCAGGCTACAAATGTGCAACTTGAGCTTGTTCAGTGGATGTGCAGAGGGGATTTAAAATTCCAGCACTGCCTACTTATGCTCAGTAATGCTCAATTTTCTTTAAAAGAAGGTAAATTAACCACAAACAACACTGCCCACTCATCTTCTGGTGACTCCTCTGAGAAATCCTCCTATCCTTTAACTCAAATAAAAACCTCAAACGGTTAGCACATTTCGGAGACTATATTTATGAGTTCCACAGAAAATGGACCATAAATCTATGAGTAATATAAGCAGTTGGCTGCGGGATATCAAATGAAGTCTTGTGTCACAGTTTGAAAGCCCAAGGCATTTTATTTTTAAAGGAAAACTTACACCTGGGTTGCCAGATAACCTAACTCTCCTCAAATTATAATCACTGTGTCTGATTCTGCTTCCTCATCAGCTGGTGTAAATCTGGAAGCCACCTGTCAAACTCTGTGGCATTTCATGCAGGTAAAACTAAAATAGAACTGAGATATATTTCACCAGTGTTACTAAATGCTACAAGAAACCATCACCTATTTTTTTTTTTCTATCCCTAAACACTAAACAATGTCTCAATATTTTACGTTAAAGAGTACAAACAGCATTGGGCTGTTTCATTTTTCCTTCTTCTTAAAGTGACTAAATAGTAAACACAATTAAAAATTTAAAATATTACGTACACTGAAACATGTTTTCAGAAGACACTTTCTTTTCTACACCCTTAGGCTCAGGCAAAACTAAAGGGTCTTTCCCAAGATGGCTTGAAACAACAATGTGAAAATAGTGCATCTGAGATACTACAATGAAATGCAGTTCAACTCCTGAGACTTCATACTTCAATGTCAAACAATGTTTGGAAAGATAAACTCACTTTCCTGGTGCTGGTGTGTCTCAAAGTCACCCTATCAAGAAAGATCTCTGATACGCAGTGATACCACAATGTGATTTTGATGGAGCAACTTTCCTCCTCAGTACATTTCAGTGAGAAAAGGCCTCCTCACCTCTTGTAACACCTGCTTTTGCACACTGCCTGAGGTGGGACATCCTCTCCGTTGTGACATTTCCTTGAACAACAATCTTTCTGCTAATCAGTGCCACCACAGCACTCAAAGGTGGGCTTTGGCCAGTCACCCATCCCTCTCCAACATTGTGGGAGTACCTGGGGAAAGACACAAAAAACATACAAAAGTATCTGCACCTGCTGGATGGCAAGAATGATGCTTTACCCTAAGCTGCTGACTCCAACTAACCAAATTCAGAGCTGGCTTCAGTCCTATCTCACTGTAGACAGTGGCATATCCAACGCATCTGCATATACGGTCAAGATATATTTTTCCTCAGCTGATGTTTATTTTCATCCTTTTGTCTCTCAAGCTCACAAATTTTCCTTACATTATGTATCTTTATACCAAAATATTTCAGCCCTTGAACTTCTTTCATCTTCCCAAAACATATTTTGGTGAAAAACTTTCTCAAGCCCCAGTTAATTCTGAAAATGATACAACTAATCTCTCTGAGCATTGGAGTTGGGTTGCCCCCCAAACAGATAACATTTTTCAACATCGAGGCCCCCGATTATGATGATAAGAAGTATAGTTTGACCAAGGTCTCCACACACAGAAGATTTTAAAGCAGGGAAACTACAGCTCAGTGAAAACACAGAGCAGTATTTCCAAACTGTAGTTCACTTTGAGTGTGTTGTTAATCAGATGAATTAAATCAGTCAAGAAGGGAGGATTTTTTTAATCTTTTTTTTTTTTGCAGAAGTCAGACACTTTTTGTGAAAAAATGCACTTTCTCAAGAAATTAACTATGCAGGAAACTTCTTTGTCAACCCTCTGCTGACGCCACTGGACTGTACTGGCCATCAGTGTTTTCTGCTTCAAAGGTTTCTTGAGTTCATGGTTATGATACAGAATTTAGGCATAGTCAGAAACATTCAGGATTGAACGTTCACTAGCTTTAGGGGGAGTGAGGAAATGAAATATCTCTGGCCACCTTTGTTAAAGGGATTTGTATAGCTATTATGTCCCACAGGAAAGTGTAAATCCTCACTTTGACCAAATTTTCCCCTAGTTTAGCTCTCTGCTCCAGAAACCCCTTTGGCCCTTGAAAAGATACCTGAGCGGTGATGTAAGGTACAGCTCCGTGTTGTTCACAGACTCAATAACAGCCATTTCTTCTTGCTGCTGTGCATCTCCAAGGCCTGTCCTGCCCACCACGATTTCATCACCAGGTTGCCAGTCAACAGGTTCCTGGAGCACTAATCGTCTATCATTAGCATGAGCTGACACATTCAAGAGTGTGAAAGCTACTTTGGGCATCCAGCCTGAAACAAAAAAAAAAATAAATTAAAAAGCATTAAAAAAGCAAGTCAACCAACATAAAAAAAACCCCAGGAGCAGCATGCTTAGAAAACACTGCCTTGCTTGGATCATCCCATAGTCACCCATTGCTATTTGATGCTGTGTAGGAGAGACAGGATTAATGCTAAAAAGAGGATTTATGCACATCTGCTTGCATCGGAAATGCAGACCTTTCCAAGCAACATCTTCATTTCAAACCTTTCGTCTTTGTTGGACCCCAAAAGCTAAAAGAATGTGCTGGAAAGAAGTTTACTCAACAAGCACTGGAAGCTAAAGTTCAGTTTCTTTCCCCCAAACTGAATTCCCTATATGAGAAACGCCCTCTTCTTCATCACCCTTTATAATGAATGAAGAAAAGCACTATCTGCAGGGACTACCATCCTTCTTGGAATGCAAAAAGTACTTTGAATTAGCAGATTCCCCAGTCAAAGTGTCCAAAAGAATATGCAGCGACTCTAGGCTCACAGGTAACTTGCATTCACAAAAACACTTGCTTCTATTAATAATATTTCAGTGACATGGAAAGACAAATATCACTAGTTTCAAAAAATTTTAAGGGTGACTACAATCTCAGCCAGCAACACAAGGTTGTCTCAGAGCTGTCTCCAAGGGAGGATCCAAAATATGGGGTCATTTTTTGAAATCTTGGGTTAAGTGGCTTAAACTTTTCATATGAAAAGTATTTGTTTCAGTCTTTTTCATCCAAAAATAGAAATAGCATCCCATTCTATTTTGAATGTTGTAACTTTGGAGATTTTTTTTGCTAAAACTTGAATCTCAGAACACACTGCTGAAATAGGGCTTTGAGCAACCTGCTCTAGTGGGAGGTGTCCCTGCCCATGGCAGGGGTGTTGGAACTAGATGATCTTTAAGGTCCCTTCCAATCCAAACCATTCTATGATTCTATGATTCTCATTCTTAGTGAGGCCTTAATCTGGCTGGATTTTAAAATATATTTTCAGCATTAAGGTTCAGTTGATATGAAGGTCACTCAACATCCCTGGGGGTGGGGATGGGTTATAGGTTTGGCAAGAAGAGTGAATACATGGGTCAGCACAACTGCAAGGTGAAGAAAAGTCCTCTGCATCAGCAACCTTAGGCCACCACTGGAAGATAATAGCAAGGTTGCAACTGCAGATTCCCGAGTTCCCTCCTCTTCAGTGGACATACTACCAAGTCTGCGTGCAACAAGCCCCAGCAATGAAACATCTTGCCATTTCACCCTGCTTTCTTCACTTCATGAAGTTTGCTTTAACTCTTGACATTTCTTTTTCCCCAGCAGGCTTTGGAACAGATTGGTCCAGTGAGATCCAACACACTGAAAACCATCAGGGGAGAGCGTGTGCCTCACACACCCACCTTTAGTATATTTTTTCTTCCCTCCTTTGCAGTAGATCATAATTTACCTTTAGCCCACAGCAAGTTACTGTCCTCCCTGGCTGTGCTATAGAAAAGTAATAACACCAGAAATCACTGAGGGTAGAGGTTGCTTCCAATAAATCATTTTCAAATTATTTTAAGCAAGTTTCTCTCTCTCCATATGCTGTTTCACTTTCTTGCTGCTTATACTCTAGTGTCCCTATTCTCTCCTTAATGAAGATGGAAATAAGCAGTAGCCCCTCCAAGTCAATAAATTCACAGCAGAATGAGAGAAGGAAGAATCAGGTGTTTATACTCTGTCATCTTGAAGTAAATTTGAGCACCTGCTCTGTGTGTCAATGACGGGCATCTAAACCTATCTGAGATACTTATGGCTTGTTATCTCTTCTTTTTCAGACTTGAAATTTCGCAACTTACAACTAAGCAAATCTCCCAGATATCTATCAGTTAATGTGCTTGAGTTCATATCATGCAACCGTTTTGGGATGCATCAAAGGAATTTCTTTTAGATGAAACTAATGCAGACACTGTAATCGAGTAGGACATATAATACTCTTTAGATGCTAATGGAACCAGACTAGAATGACTCTATAGCAGACCCCAAAACACATACAGTGTGGACTTTGCATTCTCAGCACCTGCATCATTCCCTCTACAGATGTCCTTCTACTGGGCCACACTGTTTTCTAATGTAGACATAGACAAGACACACCTTGCCCCATCCATGAACACACACACATCAAAGATTGTCCCTGTGAGAGCTCATCCTCAACATGGTTTTAGCCAGCTCAAAAAAATCCCTCTTGATATCAGCCTATGTGCATTCTTTTACTAGCAGCAGTCTCATCATCTTTATTCATTTACCTTCTTTCACTGAGTGATCCTCGTGAATTTTTAGGACTCGCATAAAAGCGAACGACTGACAGCAGCCATCTGCATGTTGAGCAGCACACAATTTTTCTCCAGCTCTGGACATTTTGTTTATAGTACTGATTTGTGTGCATGTCTTAATGTGTGTTTGCGTGCATCTGCCGCCAGACACACAACTGACTTCCATTGTGAACATCTGTCACTCACATACTACAGCAACCATTATAAAAACACTGCTGGGCAACAACTTTTATCATTAAGAGGTGCAAACCACCATTCTGCGTTCAAATTATGCTCCAATGGAAAAGGCTTTGTTCAGGCTTTTTTCCACTTCCAAGCTCTGAAACAAAAATTTTAAGTAAAATCTTCTCAATTTTTTTTTAATTCTTAAGAAAAAAGAATGAGTATTCAAGGTATTCAAACACCCCTCCTTTTTTTTTTTTTCATTTTTCTTTTTTGACTTCCTACTGTACCCTCCCAACCTCCCTCTCTGTCTCCCAATCCACAGTGCGTTTTATCTTTTCCTTTTATTTAGAAGGGGTTATTTAGATTATTTAGAAGGAGTGGCGAGTTTTCTGGTGTGTTACCATGGAGGGACCATAATTGAGGTTTCTTTGCCTTAACTATAACATATGCCTATCCCTATGATTTTGATGGAGCCCATCATACATCCACACAGAAATACACTACACTCTTTCTCAAACAGCCATCACCCATTGCTGTTTAAGAGCACCCATTCCCCTTTCTAGAAACAATTTACAGCTGGGAAGCCTAAAATTTTACTTTTTTTTTTTCAGTTATCAGAAGATATACAGCCCCCACATTCTCCAGCTTCAGTACTGAACAGGTTTAAACAACGACAGCTTGAAAAAGAGCACAGCACCCACCAAACCCCTCAGTCACCATCACCACTGGTGTCTTCAGCTGACTTGACCTCATTTGGAAACTGTGGATTGGTTTCAGGTACCTAAACGTGTAATTTTGCATGTACAATTGGCCTCTAGCTGCTGTTCCAGAAAGACATTGGTCTGACGTTAAGTCCTGTGTCCTAACTGCCAGATCCACGTAGACACCTTTCATACCATTCCGGGTGCCTGAAATGGACCTTTCTCAGGTAACTAAGCAGCCAAACAGCTAGCAGACAGCCACAGCCAAATCAAATTACTCCTTGAAGAAGTTTCCAGGCCTCTGCTCACCTACAAGTGATAGGCTTACTGGGTAAAATACACCACTTTTCAGAGGCACTCCTACACCCAGCTTTTAAATGGGGAGGGGAAATATGCTGATAAACATCTTGGGAGGGAATGACCTCCAGCTGGGAGACAACCTTAATTTCCCAGAGGTCTTCTCCAGCTTCTCTCCTTCAAAGAACCAATGAACCCTCTACAAAGATCATGAATAGCTAAAGGGGGTTTCGTGGAACCAAAACCCCTGTCTCTGCAGTCTGTCTGCAGGACCACCCTTTGGAGGTGTAGAGCCTTCTTGTTTCCCCTTGAAAACAAACTCTATTTCAAATGAAACTTGGAGGGTTCATAAAATAACCTTCAGTGACTGAGATTGGACTGTGCAACAAGTAAATAAATTACTTGTTTGAGAGCAGAAGGTTTAAAAGACCAACAGCTGCAGTATATTTAAATTATTTCTCCCCAAAAAAAGAACTGCAAGCAGAAACACTCAAAAGTACTGAAAAATAGATGAATCTGTATAACTCCTCAATTATTGAATTCATTTTTAATAATTAACTAAGCTCAGATTAGAAAAAAAACACATCTTGAGATCTAAAGCAGAAGTGCCTTCGTGTTAAAGGGACAGGGACAGAGCCTCTAGACTCAAAATGCTACTGCAGGCAAAGTAAGAATTGGGCATTTTACTAAATAACTTGACAGAAACACCTTTAAATACTGAGCAGAGCAGAACCATGTTGTCAAATGGCAACCCATAAACAGCAAATTCTGAAGTGAATTAATCACAAATCGTAGCTTAAGGAACATCTTGGCACCAGGCCCCTGGTTTATGCTTCCTGTTGCAAGCACGATGGGAAAATGCAATCTTGTATAGACCTGGCAAAATTATTAAGAACAAGGCAACTCTGACATGTCCAATGTCACTCTCTTTTCTATGTCAAGTAGAGAAGAAGAAAAATTCCCCAACCACTTCTTAATGATTTCAGTTTGCTGTGAAAGGAACTCTTACCTTTCGCACATTTCTATATCATTGGATGAATTCCACCTTAAACCTATGGGCTTGCTCCAGATCGAAGAATTTTGGTGACAAGATGACATGTTGCTTAGATGGAAAACTGAAGCCCCAGACCTGAAAACAAGACTTTCTGGAGCATATGTTGCCACATAACTTTAGAAACCCAGGGAACCTCCTAACCAAACCTGACAGCAACCAGTATGAGGTGCATCAAGAGTCAGGCAGAGCTGGAAAGTCTGGATTATGCACAGGAATGTTGGTAGAAACTAGACTTCTTAAATGGGTTTTAGGACAACTGGTTCCAGCCCTAAGCCTGCCAAAGGCTTTCTCCCAAAAGTTGTTTAAATGTTTTAAACAATTTTCCTCTTCTGACATGGGACAGGAAACTTTGAACCCTTCTCCTCTAACTACACAGGGCCAGGATCCTGCTGCATCTCATCTTCACTCCTATTTACCACAAATCAATTAAGGTTACGAACACACAGTTTATTTGTAGTGTTGACAAACTATAAAGCTCTTTTACACCCTTTGACAGTTTATTGGCACTTTAAAGTTGAGGTAATGAGATCCTTTTATACCACAAAAGGAATTTACAAGAACTGCAGGCTCAGACACACAATCTACTTACTGTGACTACACAAGTTATACTGCAGATAATCTGTCAATCTGCTGCAGCTATGTTGTAAATCTTTAGTGTAAGTGAGAAAAAGATCTTTCAATTTCCATGAACAAAGTGAAAAGAAACATGCAGTTTATATTCCCCCCAAAAAAGAAAAGAATTTTGCAAGAGACAGTATTAAAAATGTAATTCAATGGATTATATCTATGATTAAAAAAGAGAGGAAAACCCCACACACCACTGGTATAAAAGTCTCTAGTAATAAAACACAAAACAATTTACTGCAGCATTTCAGGTGTCAGACTGCCTAAGGAATCCAGCTCCCTTTCCACTGTCATAATCCCTTATTATTCCCTTTTCCCCATTCAGATTGCACTGCCTACTCACACTCAGCTTGGCCATTCCTAAAATTTCCAAATGTCAGAGTGATAAATGACAATACATCCACGGGAATACATCCACTGGAAATGGGTGTTTCAGAAAAGAGATTTATTTTTTTTTTTTTAATATAGTTTTAGATCCGGGACAGAGACTTCTTGCTGCTGCTGCTTCAGTTAATAAAATGAACCATAAAAATAATAATGTATAAGATTTCTTAAGTGAAAAAGAATAGAAAATCTTTTCCGGAAAGTCTCCTTGGTCAGGATGACACACAGCTATGCTGCTACACCTCACTATGGTCGAATGGACTTTGAAGGCCCTGATCCTTAATCAAGGACCTGAAGAAATTGTTTCATGAACACGGATTAGATGATGAGGACTTCTTTAAAAAAATGTCCCAGCTGCCTCAACTCTTGCGGTGACAATTCCAGTTACTGGCCGTAACGTGTAGGGAATCAGAAAAGGAAGGACGAGAGCCGCTTCCCTACCTGTTCATGTATGTTTAAAAATGCTTGCCTGAACTGTGAGCCCTCAGCTCTCTGGAGCTGAAGGTCTCCAGCTCACTTTTGCTCCCCATTAATTCCAATCCTAGGAATATTGGATAATTCCAGTCCTAGGTATATTCCCTAGGCATTTGCACAATGTTTCCAGCTTGTTTTGCAATGAGAGGAGTCTGTTGGGTATTTTTTCCCCATTACGCATCTCAGAAAGACAAGGATGTCTCTGCCCTGAAAGTGGGAGATGTCTTTCCACCCCCATGCAGTCCTGCAGGAAAAACTGGTTTGTGTGGGCAGCTCCTGGGGAGATGCAGACAGCTTTTCTGTTACTTCCCCGACACAGCCAGTGCAGAAAGCTTTTTATTCATACCCCGAGGTAAAATAGGAGGTCCTTTCTAATTTATAACAGCTCATTAACCCTTGGGACACCCGGGAGTTTATCAGCTTTTTGACTGTTTCACAGGCAACCTGCAGCAGCCTCCGTGCTGGGCGCTAAGGATCACTCTGGGTATTTTAGACTGAATTTGAGCATGGGTTCGACCCATAGCTCATCTGATGGCCTCCTTGTGTGGGACCAAACCCAGCATCAGGCACAAGCTTTATGCAAGCAACAGGCAGAGTGAGACAGGAAAGTTGGACCTGCTTGGTGCCTTCACGTGAACCTTGGTAGGTGCCTACGCACAAAGCCATCATGTGCCGTCTTCCTTGTGGCACTATCATGTGCTTGGCTCTGGGAAGAGGTCCTTCATGGAGAGGCTCTGATCACAGAATCTCAGAATCACAGAATGGCAGGGACTGGAAGGTTGGAAGGGATCTCTGGAGATCATCTAGTCTAACACACACCCCAACCTCCCCCTGGCCAAACCAGGGTCACCAGAGCAGGTTGGACAGGGACACATCCAGGCAGGTTTTGAATATCTCCAGAGGAGACTCCACACCCTCTCTGGGCAGCCTGTTCCAGTGCTCCGGCACCTTTACAGTAAAGAATTTTTTCCTCATATTCGGACGGAACTTCCTGTGTTCCAGTTTGTGCCCATTGCCCCTTGTCCTGTCACTGGGCACCACTGAGAAGGGTTTGGCCCCATCCTTTTGACACCCGATCTTTAGATATTTATAAGCATTGATAAGATCCCCTCTCAGTCTTCTCTTCTCCAGGCTAAACAGACCTAGGTTTTCCTACCTTTTCCTCATCAGAGAGGTGCTCCATAACCTTGATAATCCTTGTAGCCCTCCACTAGACTACTTTTCTTGAACTGGGGAGCCCAGAACTGAACACAGTACTCCAGATGTGGCCTCTCCAGGGCAAAGTAGAGGGGATGGATGACCTCTCTTGGCCTGCTGGCCATGCTTTTTTTAATGCACCCTGGAAGACCATTTGCTTTCTTGGCCACAGGGCACATTGCTGCACACCACCAGGGCAGGGAATTTGGGGTGCTGCTTTGGGCTGAGGCTGCCATGTGTCCTATGGCTCGTGGCTCAGGTTTTAGCCTGCTTGGTGGACCACTCATCCAAAGCCCAGTGAAGACACAGCTTCGGCATCTCTCTAGCTCTTCCTTTTCTCATGTAAAATTGGGGTGATGAACCCATTATAAGTAGGTTCTGGAGGACGAAATCCAAGTCTACAGCTAACCAGATGTGATTTCACTGCAAAGTCAAATAAGGCCAAACCTTCAACATCTTCAACAGAATAAAAACTCCACAAAAATACCCCAAACTCTTTGAACTATTACACTTGTTTTTTCTTTGTACTAATGTCACAGTTTTATTCCGTAGAAACATTGCATTTCACTAGTGAAGAAATGTTCATATGAAACAGATATAATATTAAAAATAATACTATGAAAGTCCAGATGAAAGAAAAATGCTAGAATTAAACATCTTCCTTCGCCCAGTGGAGGAAACATATCTAACGTCATCCAAATAAGAGGACAAAGTGAATAATTTTGATCTTTTCCACTAGGAAATATCCTTGAAAGTGACCTAGCCTTGCTGAATGTTTCATGAAACTACAGTTTTCACCTTAAAACATTTCCACCTAAATATTTTTCAATAACACCCTCAAGAAAGGGTGTATGTGACTGAGGATGGGAGGGACTGTTATGATCAGACAGGTTGATGGAAATTCATTGTTACTCTTTCCATTACACTGCAGAAAAAGTATCATCCCTATGCACTGCCCCATAAATGCAAACATTTCCAAACATGTCCTTTAATTACAGATTACCCAGTCACTTTGTCAGGTTGCATCAGTCCAGAAAGGAAAGGGAAAAATTTTACCAGCTCCTTCAATGCATAAAACCAGCGAGCCTGACACGAAACCTATGCTCCACGCTTGCGAATAGCCCACAACCAAAAGTGCCAGGCAGGAAAAACCCCTTTAAACTGACACCGGAAACAAGCAGCTTCAAACGCAGCAGCCAACTACCACGGATCCCGTCGTGAGCTGTGCACAGCTGTTAACGTTTTACGTTATTGCCAGTTAATCTCCCGCGCTGCCGCCGAACGAGACGGGGAACGTCTGCCCCCGGGAGCGGGTACGTGGGGCGGCACGGCCGTTTAAATGCTAAGATCGGTTTGCTGTGTCCCCGGCATGCGGTGAAAGAGAATTAGACACGCGGGAAAAGTGAGGGTGAGCCCAAATGGAAGGTCCCTGCCTGGGTCAGTCTGCAGCCCTGAGAAAACCCAGGTCTGGGTCCAAGCTTCTCAGCTTGCCAAACTTTTAAGGCTCTCTCCCATCTGGGGTCAAAGTTCACCCTGATTTTGTGGTTGATTGTTTCTCTTCCTCAGTTCTCTTCCCCTGTTGCAGTTGGGGCCAGAATGTGAAAGGGTATTTCAGTGTAATATTCAAAAATTTAAGAGGCCACTATTTCATCCCAGACTTCCCCCCGTTCAAGAAACTCAAGCTAATATAGTAGCTCTAGTCCGTATCTATTATATTTTATGTATATATCAGCAGTCATCTCTCAGTCCTCTTTACATCACATTTTTAACTCATTAAGATCAGCACCAAAATACAGAGCAACTGACAAATTTAAATCAAAGACAATCGATCCATCTCTATTAGAGAGAAGGGCAAGCTATAAAAGACACAGCAGCTTTCCCTGAACCCAACTCTCTGGGTTTTTTTCCCCCCATCTGCTAGGTCTTTAAAATCTAATGGTCATCTTGTATTTGTGAATAAGAAAGTGAAGAAACAAGTCATTGTACATTAGTTACTCCATGGGAAGTGCCTAAGTGCAGTTTCTTACCCCCAGTGAACGCAAGGGGATTCAAGGCAGTTTAGCCTTCTGTTCAAGAGCCATCTGCTTTAATGCATCATGTTAAAGTCAAGGTCTTGAAAGGAAAAATGCTGTCACAAAGGGCAAAAAAACCCTCCTGCAACCACCACACAGAGTAACTAGCATCTAAGGAAAACCATCCTATGGAAGTGAGCCCAGAAAGTGGAAAAAGATCTGAAATCCTGGTGTAACAGGGGTGTACAAATCCATGGCTTCAGTTAGTGGGAAATAACATGTACTGGATGGATGAACACTTCAGTAAGGTAAAAAAGCACATCTTATCTCTAGCAGATCTCTGCACCCTGTCTTGAATCCCCTTGCTATGGATTTTTTTTTTCTTGTTCTTTTTTTCCCCTGGGAAGATTTTCTTTTTAATATGTGAGTAAGGCAGAACAAATTCTCTCATGTTGTCTATGATCTCTTAATCTCAAACTCAGCACAGATACATAACACTGCTTAATGGAGGAAAAGCAAGAAGCATTTGATTAAATGTTTGATCTCTTGAGGAATGCACAGGCTCTGCAGAGCACAGTGCACAGCTCACAAATATTTTGTGTTTTATTATTGATTAAAAGTTATTAAAATTAATAATTGGTTCAACTGATAAAAAAATACTTCTTTTCCTGAGCTAACACTGAAAATGTGTAAGATTGGATGTGGGGAAGCCTGGGATAGAAGTGCAGAATTGCCTCTAGAATGTCATCTTCCACTTTCAACATCCATTGCAAGTGCAGGGACACTCTTTGCAGTAGGACTATCCATGACTTTAGAGGACTGAAATGACTACTGACAAGTCTGTTTTAATTTTGCTGATTATAAATCAGTACGGTATTAAACCAAAACTCTCTGGACATTGTTTTTTTCTTTACCACACAGTTTTCACGGTCTGGAAAAAGTGAATGTAACGTCATATTAAATCTGTAGCATCTTCCATCTAGTTGGAGAGGTATAGATTGTGAGTCAAAAATGCAAGGAACAGGCTCATATATTCATGCCCTGCATCATCACAGCATTGCTACAGACAAAGTTTCACCAAAATACACAGCAAAAATGCTGGACTTTGTTTAGGAAGAGGCATAACTTGCTTTGAGGGGACACAATGAAATAATGACCTCATCTACACAGGACTGCTAAAAAATGGAACAGAATGGAAAATGCCTTTAAAATTTTTCCATCCCTGGCAATGAGAGGATTGGGATTGCGAATCAGGCTGTAGGTGTCCTTGGCTACCATTGCAGCATCTCCACTTACGCTGCCTCCATACCCTGCCCTCTGCTCAACATCTGCTGGTATCTCCAGTCCGGTTTCCCTGGAAAGGACAAAGGCGAAGAACAGCCAAGGCCACCATGCTAAACTTCTCTCCCAAAGCTTGTCAGGATTGTTTCTCAGGGAATAAAGTGCGAACGGAGCTGGAGACAGTGATAAATTTCCCTTCTGAACAATCAATAAAATTCTCTCAGCCCCGCTCAGGCCCCTACCGCGGATGCGAGGGCCGTAATTACATTGTCAAAAAGTCTAGTTGCCCTGGCTGACTGAAACCCCCTTTAAAAGTGACGGGTGATTGACAGGCAGTTTATGGGTGGCATGCTCTGACTGGCAGGGGAGTTGGCTAAAGCCAAAGGCAACAGTGAAATTTCCCAGTCTGCTACAACCACCGGAGCAAAGGACTGCCACTCACAAGGGAATTGTGGGAAACCCTTAGTCATATTAACATATCAAAGCGAGGAGCTGACAGCGCTTACTAAACAAGCTGAACTCCACCATAGCTGCAGAGCATCCCCCAAACTTCCCAGTCTGAAGGAGAAAAGAAATTAAAATGCACTTGGTCCTGTCTTCACTGAGACAGCTAAGAATTTGGAAGCCTGTTTATTTAATGATTTTGATCTGAGATAACATATATATGCGTGTATAAGTATGTATCTCACAAATATGTATTGCTGAGCATGTCAGCCTCTTTCATATATATATGAAAGGGGATGTCATGCTCAACAATTTGTTCTATACCACAGGCCACACTGGTGCTAAATTGGAGACAGAACAACATATTTCTCTTTCATGTAAGCAATATGAACCCAGTAGAAGAACACACTCCCTTTGGTCTTGTTTTCTAGTGGGCTTCGCTGCTAAATTGCAGATTACATGGTTTGAATGAACCTTAATTGCAGCCATGCACTGGGACTGTGTGTAGTGCAGAGCTGAAAAGTGACTTCATAGCTAGCCTGGATTTCTTGAATAAGAAATTGATAAGAATTCTTGAATAAGAATTGATAAGAAATTAAAACCAAGAGATGTTTCCACTGATGGGCCGAGCCACCTTTGGCTCCACGTATCTCCATCCAGGTAATGCTTGGGTGGCAGACTTCACCTTGGTTTCCTCAAGGATGAAGAATCACTAGGAGTTATAGCACTGGGCAAAATGTATGAAATATCACTGAGAAAGGCCTTGAGGGTACTGACATGGACACCTGGGTTTACTTCCCTCCATCATATTGCCAAGGTAACACTGTAAGAAGTGTTTCTGCCCTGGTTGTCTGTGAGGATGGAGTCAACAAACCAGGGATGATACAGGCTCAGAAGGGAAACGAGAAGCAGCACAGGAGGCACAGCAGCAAGGAGGTGCTGCTGGTTTTTCCTACATTCCTAAAAAAGCTTAACAGCAAGAAGAAAACGAGGCTCTTGTTATAAAGCTCTGAGAATTTAAGGACAAAATCCTGACATACAAGGGTCAAACTGAGAAGGGAAGGATACTTTAAAATAGCAGGAGAAGATATAGAAAGTGAAACAGCAAAAGCTGTTATCAGGAAAATTCAAATCAGACATTTTAATACTTTTCTTAAAAAAAAAAAAGAAACAAAAAATAAAAACATGGATGATTAAACAAATTAATCCCCTGGAACAAGCTTCTACAGAAAATGCTGGCTTCCGTTTCCCTTGATGTCCTCAAAGACCAAGCCTTTCTGGAAGGCATGCTTTAATCTAATGCGAGTTACTGAACTCAAGGCTGGAATAACAGTATGAAACTCAATGGCCAGTAACGGACAGTCAATTCAGCCCACATGATCTAATAGCAGTTCTTCACAGAGCCCCTCTAGGAAATGGGATAGAAATGCTCTGCCCTTCTGCAAAGCCGGTTTACTGAAATTATTAAAGCTGTTTGTGAGAGCTAAATAATTTAGCCTTGCTATGTCTTGACATAGTCTTCAAGTGTACCTGACATGGCTTTCGGGAGTAGTGCAGCCCACCTCCCTTGCCACTGCCAGGAGCACCTTCCCCAGCCTCTGATTCCAAAAAACATCTTTTCACTGACTCCCCTCCAACAAGGGACCTCGCCTGACCTTGCCCTGCTCCCGTGATCTGACAGGCACACCGCACAGTGGTAGAGCTCGCTCCCTGGCTGTGCTCAGATTGTACCCCTCGGTGTCTGACATCATTTTTGACTGAGAGCCATACATGTCAGTGATGCTCAGAGAGCAACATTTCTGCCTGCAGGCCAGGAGGGTGGAAGTTCAAGCCCTGCTGGGGGATATGAACGCCTACCAATATGAAGGTTGACACACAACAACAGAAAGGAGGGAGATGAGGCATTCAGATGCACTGGGTTTATTTCTTTCCTCCTCTGTGACAGACACTGCCTTTATAAACAGCCCATTAGTTAAGAACTTGGCATAGAATCACAGAATGGTTAGAGCTGGAAGGAATCTTAATGATCATAGAGTCCCACCCCCCTGCCATTGGCAGGGAGACCTCCCACTAGAGCAGGTTGCTCAAAGCCCCATCCAACCTGGCCTTGAACCCCTCCAGGGATGGGGCATCCACAGCTTCTCTGGGCAACCTGTTCCAGTGTCTCACCACTCACAAAGTAGATAATTTTTTCCTAATATCTCATCTAAATTTCCCCTCTTTCAGTTTAAAACCGTTCCCCCTCGTTCTATGGATGCATTGCACTAATGTTCTGATTCATGCTGAGTTTGGACCCAAATTCCATACCAATCCACTGCACCAAAAAAGGGCCATTTTATATCTGTATTTCAAGCTCTGTATCTAAATTCTTCTACCTCACAACGTCTGCAAAGCTGTAGCCAATTTCTGTCCTTCAGGCCCCTTGTCTCTCCCACTTAGTAGTAATGTAGAGCTCTTGCCCTTTGAGAGAAAAGTCCAGTGGTTAGAGCAAAGGACAGAGGACCAGGCATCTAGGAGTGAAATTATTAGCATTTTCTGCGTAGCCCTGGGCTTATCTTTTATGACAATAACCCATGTTGATCAGGTGTGGCTATATGGACCACCAGGAAAACATGGAGATGCCAGCTGTGCTCCTGTTTCTAGAGAGACACTACTGGTATCGGGATGCCAGCACAGCACAGAGAGATGGAGGAGAAAGGGAAACCACACTGCCAGGAGCATGTTGCTTCTGCTTTGAAGAGAAGTATCATCCCCACTCCAGCTGACACAGGGTGCTAACCACAGCACACTTGGCATTCACCTCACCATTGGACAAACGTGGAAGACCCCCATCTCTTCAAAATCCCAAAAGCCATATCCTCTTTGGGAAGGAAATGTCCTGATTATTATAGAGAGACATGAAGGAGAAGGATATCCCTTTTTAGCAGCAGACCAAACCCACATGATACCCAACATGGGATGGAGACTTTCAGTTGTGGACAGACATGCACAAAATCAACAAACCTTGAGGGACCTAAAAAAGCGCCAGGGTTTACTGACTACTTGATACCATCTATCTTCTTCTTGGGGCCCAGATTTTCAAAATTACTCACTTCAGAGTCTGAGAGCTTTTATGGACAATCAGCACTGACCTTTGGTGCATAAGGTACTGTAGAAATAGGAGACTCATGATGAATGGGAAGATATGAAGTTCTGGCCCCAAAGGGTGATTTCAATAAATACTTAACTGTAATTAGAAATCCAAGTTCATGATCAAAGTTGGTTTTCTTTTTTTTTTTCCTCTAGAAACTTTTTTGTTTTCTTTTACTTTCTTTTATTCATTTATGCTTTACTTTTGAAGAGAAGAAAAAATGTACTCACCATGAATGGAAAGAGTCCCATTCCTCACTGCCAGGAACTTGACCCCATATGGAAATAAGGGTGGAGAATGAAGGCTTCCATAGAGATAGATGTGTGCTTTGTGGCGGAAAGGGGCCTTGGGGGATCCCACCTGGAGCTCTCCTCCATCAGATATCAGAATGTAATGAGCATGCAGTTCTACAGGTCCCGGACCAGTGAACAAAAGTTTGCCACCTGAAGACAACAGAAGAAAATGCAACCATAGATTTAAGAGTCAGTCATTATCTCATGGTCAAAGGAGCATAAGATATGGGTCCACAAATGGTTTTGCAGTAAAATTATGAGATAAAGGATAGAATAAAATTGCTTCCTGTAAAGATTCCACCTTGCCCTGTACTTCTCCCTATAGATTTATCATCTCTTTACAGACCTTTTTAATTCAGTCCATTTTTCAGTTCTACCACAGGCTGCCTTTCCAGACCTGAGCAAGGCCATTCATGGGCCGGCTGGGCAGACATCTAAGTCTCTCTAATCCCAGAGCAAGGGAGTGGCTTGGAAAACCCCAGTCTTAACCTATTCACTCTCTAAATGTTAAAAAGGGATATTACAACTTAATGCGTATGTTATTTTTCAGATTACAAACTACTTGTGACAGGGAGAAGAGAAAACATCTTTGGAACATAAGAACTGGCAACCTGTTTAGATCCGCGGTTGATTTAATCCTGCATACTCTTCCAGCTGCTGTTCGAAAACAGATGCTTCCAAATACAGTATAAGAAACTTCTCCCTGTTAGCTGGATGCGAGATGATCTCCTCATCCCATGAAAGCCTCATTTTAATCCCTAATTAGAGATTAGCTTCGCCTCAAAGCATCAGGTTTCATCCGTCTGCCGACATTTTCCTTTTACCATCTATTACTATAACTAGATAACTTTTGCCAGTAATATAGACCTGATCCTTCAAATCTTTCTAATATTTAGTTTCATTGACTTCTTGAAGCAATGAAATCTGTGGCCTAAGTACATAGTTCATGGAAAGGCATTTCCATCCCTTGGTTTTCACTCTCTTCAGTTCTGCCAAATGCCTCCTTTGTTCTTGCCTTGTGTGAGCTGGCAATCCCAGTCATCTCAGGATAGTTTACTCTTTTATCTCTTTTCGCATATTGTCCCCTGTGAAGGACACTATCACTATCTTTACAATGTATTTGGGCAGAGCAGACCCTCAGACATCCAATGATTCTGTAGATGGGATAAGTCTTCCTAGGCCAAGCCATGCTTCCTGGGAGCTAGCAGAGGGTACCTCAAAGCCTGACAACCTCAGAACTCCTTAGAAAAGGTCTATCACCTTCCCAACATTTCCTTTTATGTGCATATTCTGGTTTGAGGTAAAACAGAAACAACTTTTAATTTAGTAATTTTACTTCTTAGCTAAGCCTCTTCTAGCTCTCTGGAATTAACAGCATATTGTGCAGAAAACTGTTCTTCTCTGTGTGAGAAGACCTGTGTTTATAATTAAGGCCAAGAAATGGTATGCAGAGAGGCTCTTGCTTATACTTACAGCTATAACAAGCAAGGCCAGCTATAAAAATCAGATTACAAACTATCTTGATCATTGCTTGCCTTTGCTCAGGTCCTGGTGCTCTCAGTGATAAGGCAGATGCACAGCACTTTTGTGCCTTTCCCACCCAGTTGCATCCACTTCAGCTGAACACATTTTGCTTATCCCGATCTCTTTATTCATTCTGGCATTGAGGGGCTATCATTGTTTCATCGATTTCTTAGCCTTATAACAACTTCTTGTAACTTAGTTCTAATTTCATAGTCTTATAACAAAGTTAATATTTGAGTAAGGACTACCTATTACATACTTTCTTTGCAGATTTCAGTAGATTCCAGATAAGTTTTTATAGAATATGCTTGATAGACAAAAGAAATACCTCACTTTTTCTTGCTTATAACCACTGGGAATCATGGGATCGTTCCCACAAACACCAACTCCCCTATGTGTAAATTGTCTCTTTCCCTAGACATACTTTTCTATATACAAATGTATTTCTGTTAAGCTTGCTATATAGTATTTTTACAAATTATACTGAATGCACTGTAATAAAACAGCATGAATTTCAGCTTGTTTCATGCAAAATAGCAGAAAACCTGACCATTATTCTGAGATACATCTGAGACTTCTAGAAAAAAAGGAAATGTTTTAAATGCAAAATGTGCTATGCTGAAATTGGAATAATACTTGAAATGGTATTCATTTGCAGACTGAAGGGACCATTAGCTCATATCGCCTGATGGTCTGTGCTCATCAGGCTATTGAAAAACTGGAGGAAGTCAAGTTGTCTGTGTTTGCTGTTATACCCTCCAGAAAGGCAGACAATCAATTAAGTGACTTGGGGACATTGTTCTGCCATTCTCTATGATCATCTTTTCCAATCTCTGTTACTGTTCACAATTTCTGTTTTATTTGCAATCGTAACTTGTCAAGGATGAGCTTTCAGAATGTGGTTCTCTTTGCGCTCCCCCACATCGCAATGCAGAGAGGTGCAGAAAACAGCATTTTCTGTGCAAGTACTTACAGGTAAAATCAAATGTCAGCCCTCGTTCAGACTGGTTGATATGGGTTTTGAGACTCTCCCTGCAAGAAATCATCTCCAATTCATGGAGCAGTGTATCCTCTCCCACAATCCACTGCACTTTTCCAGAGTTCTGGAAAGCCAGATCTCCTAATTCTTCTACTTCTTTGTTGTTCCTGATGCTGCCTGTAGACATAAAGCTACCTTATCCCCACACTCTGCCTCTTGCTTTTGAAAATAAAAAACTATACTACTTCCTTTTATCTCTTCATTACACGGGGAGATCAGGTGGGTGTCCTTGGGCCACACTCATTCCTGCTCCTTTTCATGATCACGACTTTATCCAACAAAGTCCCTTATTGTGGGGACTTTCATTCCTGGTTGCTCCCTGCCCAGTTTTCTGCTCAGCTGGGGAAATCTGCATTTGGTTTGAATGGCATTCACAAAATGAGATCAGAGATGGTCCTCCATTTACTTTATATCATTGATGATGTGTCATGGTATCCAAGCAGACATGAAAATGGTTTCCCGCTAAGAATTTACTTTTTGAGTTAGAAAATTTTATGTCTGTTAGCTTCCATGAGATTTGGGCAGGTGATCTTCAGTTAGTCATCACACTATCACATGTTCTACAGAATTAACTTTATCAAACAAACTTGTAATTTTCTTAGAAGATGTACTACAGTTTGCTGTCTTTTTTCCATAGAGTTTCTATGCTGTCATTCAGTCGTTCCTATGGTTTGTAATTTATAGATTCAATCAACTATAGCATTTAACTTCATACAGTTTTCTGTTTTGACCTGTGGTTGATATCAGAACAAGCAGCCAATATTTCTTCCTTTACCTGTCTGGATACTGACACCAGATCAGAACTTCTACAGCCCCCTGTAGTTTCCCATATACTCTGAAATGAATATTTGTGGGCCACAGAATGCCTCTACAAGCAGTTTTTAAACTCTTGAATGAGACTGGATCTGTTGATTTAAGAATGTGTTTTCCTGAAAGATATTATTTAACATCATCATTATATTCACATTCTTCAGTAATAAATGGACTGCTGGTCCATCTTCCTCTTCTGATATAATTTACCATCCTGTTCCTTCCCATACTAAGAACAGAAATATTTATTAAATACATTTGCCTTATAGCAGCAGTGTTAATAATTTTATCACCGCAATCTAGAAATGGAACTATAAATCACTGAGATTTATTTTATTCCTAACATTAAAAAAAAAGAAAAAGACATCTCCCCCAAGGTCTTTATTGACTTCCTATGCTCTGTTCCCACTGAAATATAGTAATTTCTGTTTCCACTCTCTTCATACAATTTTAAATGAGTATTCTAATTGCTGCCATGCTGTACCGATGAACCAGGACAGCTAGTAGCCAAAGTTGTCCTATCATTTGATTGTAAAACCATAGTTCTCCCTCAAAAAATCTCCTCAAAAGTTTTCCCAAGTTTCAGCCACATTTTGGCCATAAAAAATTTCAACAAAATTTGAAAATCCCCTGTTTCTCAGTAATAGGCTAACTTGTTTTCCTGACTAGTCATTCCTTCCATTGATTCAAATATTTTCCATACCTTTTGTGGACACCCAGGTGCCTGGCAAGCTTGGCAACTGGATGCTGGTGACTGCTCTAGTCTACGTGTAAGAGTATGCAATAGTCCCAATGTGTTTCAGTAGCATCGGGCACGCAGGCACTATCTGTGCCATGCCTGGTCTGCAGGTTTGACCCTTCCTGGAGGAAATCCTACACAGAAGCATGGTTTCCACTCCCTGGGTGAAGATTTGGGTGTGTAGGGATAATAATAATTGGACTTTAAGGTGAGGGTTGTTCCCTGGTTTCTCTGTACCAATGCACAATGGCAACCCAAGCACACTTGGCAATGGTGCAAAGATTTGCAAGATCAAAACCACCAAAAGGCATTTGCTTTGAGGCTTTGGCTTTCCCTTAGAAGCAGCAGTCAAACACAACATGTAATCATGGGAAACAGATATATCAGCTACACTCACAGTCACACCATAACACCGTTGTCCCCTGGCTATTTGCAAAGCTCCTGAACTCCTCCCAGAACAAAGCCCAAAGGCGCTCAGTCTTTGGGAGAAAAGAAAGTGTAAAAAGAAGAGTTCAACTGCTGAAGATTAAAAAAAAAAAAAGAGCAGCATTGCAGGAAAGAAAAGAAAGCATTAGCAGGGATTCATTTAACCATTTACTAAGTCTAAGTGTAAAAAAAAAACAACCAACCTCTAGCCAAAGTTACAAATACTTATGTCCAAAAATTGCATATTGTCCCTCTAACCCTCGCCTCTCTGTGTTTTTCATTGGGTCAGAATAAATATACAGCTGCTGCTTTACAAGATTGTCTTCCCCTTTTTTTAAAAGAAAATAAAAGTTATGCTTCCCTCTTTTATTGCACTTGACCTCTTCTCTGAAAGCAGAAAACGAGAATATTGCTCAGCGGAGCCTTTGGCTGTGACCCTCAAATTGTTTGTTATGGCTGCACAGGAAAGCAAAGTCCTACATATGACCTTGAGGGTGATTTTATAAAAATCAATCAACTACTGTTATGATGGCCTCCCCACCAAGCAAAATAAATACAATTAAACCCATAATCACTTCTGTACAGTAATGTGCAAATTCAATGGGTCTCTTTAGGTGGAGTGAGGGAGAGGGGGGAGAAATATGTTGAGGCTATTTGATACTTTGTGAGAACATCAGAAGCACCATTCTTCTCAATTAACCCAGCAATTAGCCTCCACCTCTCTGCTCAGAAAAGAAATCTTTCTTTCTCTGTCTTCACCAAAAAAAAAAAAAAAAAAACAAGAAAAAGAAAAGAAAAAAGAAAGAGAGAAAAACTAAACTGTAGGCAACTCCCTCTGTCCCACAGGAGGGGAGAAATAGCCAGACCAAATTAAAAAAAAAAAAAAAAAAAAAGAATATTAAGGCAAACAAACCTGATAATAAGAGGGGGTTGTATTCTGCTCTGTAACTAACTACAACACCATCATACCGTTGGCAGAACTGATTTTGTGAAAATAAATTTATCTTCTGAAGTCCTTGGGAAATGGTGAAGGGGGCACTCAAAAGGAAAGGAACTGGAAAGATAATGTATTAACACTGCAGTTTGTCAGGTGTCCTGGACTGGATGATGCAATGCCATAGCCCAGGTGTCCAGAACACTCACTGCGGAATGAAGCTGCATCAGGCACTTTTGAAAATAAGAATAAATAATAACGGAGTAAAGGCTTGTGAGGGTTGCTGTGGGAAGTTTCTCCTTGCTTCTGTCATGAATGTTCATGCTTTCAGACATGGCAGCTTATATCCCTTCTCAAAACCTTCATTTTTTTAAAAAATCCTTCTAACATAGGTATTCTCATAAGGCATAAAAGAGTTATTGATACTTCTCATTTAGGTTGTGATTTAGAGTGTTCTAGAAATTTCCCAAACTCAGAGGGAAGCAAATTCCCCATTCCAAAAGTGCACATTTTACATGGAGAGTCTTTGTATTCTCATCTTTTGAGGCCACTCTTTACCATTCACTGTTGATATAAGACCATCCTGAGAAATAGTCTATTTTTTTCTAAAGAAAAGCTCATTAGGGAGCTAGGGTAAAAGTTCCTATCACCAGAGTTAATCCTACTTCTTTATGAAAAGCTGAATGAAGCGTTGAAGCAAGCAAACTACAAGAAAGGTGCTGGATAGTCTCAGGATATATATATTTTTAATCAGTAGTAGGAGGGTGCCAACAGAAGAATTGTTTTACGTGTCACTACTGTGTCATGCCCCCTCAACTAACAGAAAATCTCCTCTGCATGGAAGAGGATTTGCAGATGGAAAGGTCATATCCTCAACTGGACTATTCCTTCCCACCACTGTGCAGGGAAGTCTGCTCTGATTGTGCTGTGGGGACACCATGGCCATGTATAACTAATATTCCCACAGCCTTCAACTGGCTCTTCCCCGTTCCTCTCACTTGGTGTTTCACATGACAAAGCCACAGAATTCCCCATGAGACAGGCTTAAGCTCAGCAGTTATATTCCTGGCAAGCATCCCTGAGTGGCAAACAGCAGGAGGCAACTGCCGGGGCTGGAATATCTTTGCTGAAACAACTGATCCTACACAACAAGGCTGCAGTGTGCTGGCAGCCCACTTATTGCTCGTTCTCTGGCTCCAAGGATGTGCCTGGTGGGGCCTCCAAGCAGGAAAAAAAAAAAAAATCCAAACCAAAAACAAAGGTCCTCCTGTGTACAGGAAGAGGAATAGAGAGTTTATGAGCCTTAAATAAGAACAATCGATTATTTCATGGACCTGTCGCCTGCACCCCATTGACATGCTCACATGACATTCGGATGAGCCGTAAAAGTTGATGGCAGGCTGGACCACTGCCGAGTAAGATGCAAAAGAGAAATGAAGTTTGTTCTATTGGCTCCATCCCAAAGGCTGCCTGAACCAAGAGTCCAAAACTCATTCTCCATCTCCCTGAATATGTTCCTCCACGTTCATAATATATAGGTACATCTCCCAAACTAGCTGTGAATTCAAACGCTTGTGTATTTCCACCAGGACGTCACTAACACGCTGAAAAGTTAAGCTTGAATTCCAGCATTTTGTTGGATGAAGGCCTTAATCTGTCCCTAGGTGAGGAACCGGCAGCTGTTGGAGTATTCTCAGACAGAAGCTGTCTCCCAAGCCTGACAAGCCTGTGTTTTTTGGCTTGCTGTGTTCACAGCCATCTGTTCAGATGGCACGTGTGCTCCCTTGTAGGCTGGTCAGGCTCTTCCATTGAAGCACAGGAGCCAGGCAAAGGCAATTCAAATCAGCAGTCCAGGGAACACTGCCGTAGGTATATCTCCTTCAAAGAAGACCTTCTACTTCTTCAGCTCTTAGGTAGCTCTCCAAGACACTCAGCAACACTTTTGGTGCTTTTGCAAGTGGAGAGCTAACCTGGTGGGAAAGAGGTGTGGACACTCCTGGATGGCTTTGACAGCACATATCACAGCCCATCATTTAGGATCCAAGGAAGGAAGCTTCCAGGTGAGCCTCGTGAAAACAACAGGGTAAACACAGAGATGACTGATGAAAAAATAGGTCCTTTAGTTATTATTTAAAGTCTACAGATGATAGACACACTTTAGGTGCTTCACCCTCAGGAAGGGAGGTGAACACTAACAGAAGCACTGTTTTATGGAGAAGGATTACGTTTCTCCTTACCTAGAGCCTGCTTATGATACAGACTCGTGCCTTTGAAGATATTCATTTGCATGTAAAAGCCTTAAGAAGGCCTGGGCCTCAGTTCTCAGACTGCATAGGTTGTGATGGCTGTATTTCTGTACCACAAAAAAGCGTGTGAGGACACATCTACTAATGGTACGAAGCTGCTGCTGTAATGAGGACCTGATTAGTGGCCAGGACAGGGGGAGACAGACTCAGCAGATTTTCCCATCCCACGGTTAGAGGCAGAATCTGCTTCCCTGAAAGGGGCACATCCCCTCCTTCTGTGCCAGGAAAGGGACGGTGCTGCCTCGGTTTTCGGCTCGGTGTCTGCGGGAGCTGTGTGTGGTTCCTCGGCTGGGATTAACTTCCACCAACCTCCCATACTGCGACACCCCAGAGGAGCCTCAAGAGCTGCCAAAGTTGCAGAAAATCAATTTAATAGGCAAGTGACAGCCCTGGGAGTCTAATGCACATGCTGTAAGCCCATCCTATATAGGATGAGAAAGAGAAACTTGCAGCCCATACCCCAACATGACCCAGGGTTTACAGCTGGGGGAAGAACTGAAAAAAAAATAATCATCAAATTGCTACAGATTTGGGGCCTTAAAACCCTTCCTCCAGGAATGTCCAGCTCAGCGAGTTGCACTTTATTGAATAACACTGAATTCCTACCAAAAAAAAGGTACTAACAAATTAAAGAGGTGATTCCTTTCATATTTTTTTCCATGAAAACAGCCAGGACTTTAAACCTCTGAGACAGTAATTATTACAGGCTTGGTATACCTTGTCGTAAAAATATAGGAATATATCACACAGTGACAGGGAGAAATAGGGCTGACTTTTCTTCCCTTTAAATCTCAATTAAAAAATACATTGGATGAAATTTCCCATTAGCTGGTACTATTTGTACATCCCATGTTCTTTCTTTAATTAAAAAACATGCTTATTGCAATACTGCCAGAATCGCTTTTACGGTATTTTAATTGTAATGTCTCTGCCTGATTAAAAAAAGAAAATATGAACTGGAAACTGCCTGCAAAAAGTATCACAATGCACATCCCAAATGGGTTGAGCAAAATGGCACAGAAAACACCGCAACACAAGCAGTTTCCAACTGAGAAGGGATTTTAAACCAGGTTTAAGGTGGATGCCACAGACAGGAAAACAGAAGGAAAAGCTTTTTCCTTCTTTCAGTGAATTCAAACCCAGTCTTTATCAGCAGTGACTGAAGCACCGCTTATTTGACAACTGCTTATGCAGGTGTATCCGTTAATATTTGAAGCTCTTTGCTAATAGCATCAAAGCCTAGGAAAAAGTCAAGCAAAATCAATATTTGAATTTCATTCCTCGCTAGATCTACTCGTAGGCTCTGTTCTAGCCACAGCCTGTTCTGAGCGTGGATTACAGGAGATCCAAAATGTTGATGGATAAACATTGATCTCTGGACGTGGGTTCAAAATCAGACAATAACTGACAATATCCTTGTGGCTTGTCAGTTCTCCTTTCTTTTCTTTTTTTCTTTTTTCTGAGATCTCATAGTTTTTTTTAAAAAAAAAAAAAGCCCATATTGGCTGTGATATTTCAGAAACTGGGTGCACAGTTTTTAATGGCAAATGAAGCTGGTCAGACCTTTTCAAAATCTCAGCCTGGAGTCTGATCTTGGAAGAGGGAACTGGGATGCTGGTTTCAGCAGGACTGTCAAGATGCAGCAATGCCTACAAGTGAGAGGAAGAGCTGTGACAAGGGATACTGGGGTTTTTCTAGAGTAGGGGCCAAAGCAATCTTCTTCCTTATGCCTGCAAGGGTGACCACCTTCAGGTTGCTATTGCAAAGGCAACCGGTCAGTTCAACACCTGGGATCTTCAACCCCACCAGCATATGCGAGCATCATCGCTTCAAAATTCATCCCCAAGACACTCCTGAAAGAAGAGGGAGGGGTTTGGTCTCCAGACCTCCCTAGAGGCTGTTCTACACAGTAATATAAATTCAGACAAAGGCAATAACCTATGTCTGAGGTATCGAGCCATCAAACACAAAGGAGTTACTCCAGTGCAAGCTCTGCACAAAGGAAATTTCCATCTGTTCTGGGTTATCATAAATATTTCCATACTTGTGATGTTGGGATTACAAAAATAGCTGCAATCTGCTGAATTTACAGAGTTATCTACAATCTGTCTATCTTGTATCTCTTCCCCAATCAGCATTGTCTGAGCCATTTCACAGTCTGGCTATTAAACTTTCCACTGCCGATAACCACGTGTTCATGCTCTGCTCGTTGAGGGGGAAGTAGAAACTGCTGAGCCCTCATGGCAGTGAGCAGGACCCAGCTGCCTAGTCCTATTTCTGTATTGCTTTGACCTCCAGATCTTCTGTCCAGACAGTCTGGTCACTACCAGAACCACTATATGTATTTGGCTATATGTTAATACAGCCAAAGTAGGGTCACTTTAAAGCTCCACGTGTAGGTGACATCCTACTCTTTGAACAATCTTTATGATGTTGAAATCATCATAAAGAGACACCATAGAGGTAGTATTCAAAATCCTCGTAGTGTCCAAAAAAAAAAGAATTTCGAGAAATGGGTCCATTTTCTGTTTGCTGGGTACAGCACAAGAAAATAGACAAAACAGTGTCTTCACTGAGGAGTAGGCTCAGCAGCATTACAGGTTGTTTTCATCCATAAAGTATGTTATATTTTCATCTTGTGAATGCACAGACAGCCTGATGCTGAATGATGAAAGCCAAAAGGAGCAGAACTACAATTTAATCCCATTCTCCAGCTCCAACTAAGAAAAACTCTCCACATAGGATAGGAATGGGATGCTTCAATCGAAGCCCATATCTACACCCACCTGTAGGTTAGGGGTTTATTGTCATGCCCATCCTGCAGCCAAGAAAAGTCATTGATTATTTCACAGACTCAGTAGTTGCTACTCACCTAACTGTGACTCATCTTAAGATGGGTATCTACAATACCTAAGATGAGTAAGTCTTTGGTGCATGTGTGAGCAAAGAGCATCAATACAGGAGCCTAAATGACTCCCCTGAGCTGGACAACTAAAAGGATAGTAAGGTTAGGAAAGATAAATCTCAGTCTCATATCAGATAGATCTCAACACGTCTTGACTCCAAATCTAACCAAGGCTAAACAGGTCACAGCACTCATGTAAGTGGGGGTGGATGCAAGACTGAGATTTCAGCAAAGATGAAGCTCAGACAAACAATTACCATGTAGACTTCTGCTTCTAAAATGTTTGGCCCCTATGTTTGGCATGTAGCAATGCAGAAAATAATAGCATCTAGAATATTTTAATGCTGCTTTCCTAACTGAATCTACATTATAAACCAAGTTTCTTGGAAAATGTGATAAAGGGGAGAAATTATTTGAATGGCAGATGAGCTGAAGCCATAAAGATACTGCTCCAGACTTCATTAAATTCAATCAGACCTCCGTTTGCTTCATGAGTGCTGACTCATAGATCAAATGTGCCTTTGAGTAGACCCAAAGTTCACAGGGTTTCTGCTGCAATATTGTGCCCCAGTTCTTCACAAAGTCAGAGACTGAGCCCCAAAAATCATCATCCATATTTGCAGCCAAAAGACTCAGAAATCTGGGGCTCTGACCTTCCTCCTCTACCACATGTCATAATCACACCAGAGTTAAGAAGAATCTTGCATCACCCAGATTTAGGATTTCCACTGGGGAAGAGAGGGAAGAAAGTTGTACTAACACATGTCACTTTTTTTAAATCTCAAATTTTTTCTTTTTTTTTCCTTTTTTTTTTAATATTTCAAACTATTTTTGGAAATGTCCTCACAACAGGGATAAATTTGATAAGTTTTTTTTTTCTTTTTCTTTATCGAATGATCATTCAAAGATAGATTAAAATATAATTGTCAAATGCATGATTTTCATCATCCTCTCAATGAAAAACTGTTACCTTTAACATCCTTTTAATACAAAACCATTTTTACCAGCAAGGAAGATCCAGGTTTTTAAAGATATAAAACCTCTTCTTCCCATTTTTCGAGCTCTATTTCAGCAGAGGTTTATACACAGGCTTAACTTTGAGCAAACAATTTCACCAGAACAGCTCGTTCACTTAATATCAAGCACATGCACAACAGTTTTCACAACCAGGGCCTAATTTCTAGGAAGAAATATATCTGGCACTGAACGACACCTAATTTTAATTCTTATTTTGGCACCCCCAGAGAAACATGCCCTGACTCTTTCGCCAAGTCTAGCCCAGGGAACGTGAACTCTGCAAACCCAGTCTTTCCCCCCATAATTGTGCTCGGTTATTTACTCTCCACCAGCCGTGCTCTAGGATCCTGGATTATTTATTACATTTGGTAGCTGTGGCCTGTAATTCTGTAACATCATTAATTTTGTAAAGGCTTTTGCAACACGCTTGCCTCAAAGATGCCAAACAAAACAGAGTTGATTATTGTTATCAGCACTGCCATTATCACCGAACGCCACTCAGGACAGCAGCGCTTTCAGTAGCTGGGGGAAAGAAAAAGGGGGAAAAAAAAGCCTTCCTACTCATATTGTCATTATGCCTCAAACAGCATAAACGATGCTTTCTGCATACATAATAATTAAATGCGTTCCCCTATCACCTTCCTGTTGTATCTCCCGAGAGCAGACTCAGCCTGCCTGACCAGGTATCTCCTTCCATGCAGGAGCTGGGCAAGGCAAGGGGAGATCACAGCCATGAAAAACTCCATCCCTGGCGGAACAAGAGCACTGAACCACCCCCCCCCCCCTTCTGCAGACCTTTGAGATGCAGCAGGTTGAGGTTGGTGGTGGTGGTCCCCAGTAGCAGGGTCCGGCCGCCTTCTATCGTGACGTTATCGCCATCTCGCGGCTGGTGACCAGCAGGCCAGCTGGAGTCCTCGTCCCACCGGCCACAAAACTGAAGGGCAAGCTGAAAAGAAAAAGACCCAGAGAGGTTCAAAATTCACCCTTTCCCACCCTTCAGGAAGTCAGCTTGCCGAAAGCACGGCAGAGGAGATGCCAATGCCCCACTGGCTATTTTCCCAGTAGGAGTCTGCATAGAGAGAAGGGATGGAGGGACACTGGGGTTGGAGATGTTCTTGGGCTTCAGAAACACCTGTGTCTGTGTCAGGGTTGCCCCTTGTCTCCTTCTGCTGTGGGTAAGGGCTTGCTGCAGATCTGGCTGCGGAAAGTTCGCAGGTTCCCTGGTGTGTGTCTCTCTCTGCCTCCCAAAAAGCAGAACTGCACGTTAACTCCTGGCAATGTCATAGAAATAGCCTGAAGAGTTTAGAATTAAAACATCCTGCTAGATGGGCAATAGTTTGCTTTACAGGATTTTTCAAAGGCTCCCCTGCCACCCATCCACATTTAGAGAGATATTTCTCCCTCCCTTTCTCCCAGATTTTAGTTTTCTCAGCTTATCCAGTATTACTAGCGCCTTTCCTTTGATGGCGATCAGTTACAAATAAAGCACAGATTAAATTAAAAATCTGCAAATAGCTTGGCTCATGATAAGGAATGGCAAGATGATGCCCATCTGTTTTGAGTCATGGTTCCTCCTCAACTTTAAACTTTAAGTATGCACTTAGCAGTGACCTATTTCTTGAAGAACATGTGCACCTTTTTGCACAGACCCGTGTGTGCGAACATGGGCACAGCCATTCGTAACATATTCCTTTGGACTCACATGTAAACTGGCAAGTACAGTCTAAACTGATCTAGGGAGGGATGGGGGACGGTGGGGAGGGCAAAACCAGACATGGAAATATTTGTGATCCTCGCTGGGTTGTGCTAATCCAAAACAGCAATGGAAAGAATAACCTCAATACAAAAGCAAAATATAGTTACTCCATTTTCAACCAGAGCACATCATGGGCATTAAAGCTTTTGCTCCACTGCTCAGGTTTAGTTGAATCAATGCTGGTGGTGTTACAATAGTTATTCTTTCGACTGTGCTATTGCCAATTCTAGCTTTATGTGCTGATGTTTTATACAACATTTCCCACAGCACCTAGAGCAGTCAGGTAACTATTATATAGTGACTACTGTCCTAATTATTTACACCAGGGAATGGGTGTTGGTTCCCAGGCTAGATGTTACAATTGGTTTATGCCCATCCTGGCTGTAGGGTATGGATGTTGGTATTTTCCATCCCCTGTCCGATTCTACGATTTCCATACAAAGAGATTTACTTGATTCAATTTAGACTGAAGCCTGGGACTGAATTAACACACGCGCAGCGAAAATATCTGGGGAGTTAAGTCCCCTGCATCAGAGGGAGTGAACCACTTCATCATTACAAAAGTATAGATAAGCCTTCACATCTGTACACAACTGCCACAGAGAGTACAATTTCTCCGTGGTTGCTGAGTGTAATAGGACAAGTATCACTATCATTACTCGTAAACATATATTTTTATATCTCAGAGATTTAGGACAAAATTCCAGCTGAAAGGATAAATACCTTTATCCACTGCCTTTCCAGAGAGGCTGTGAATTACTCTTTACTGATAGTGCTTTGAAGCAGATTATATACAATATACAAGGGTATACAATAGACGCACTGAAAAAGGAGCTAATTAAACTTGGTTTTACTTCAGAGCAGGAAACAGAGGAAGGTACAGTCCATGAAAAGGCACACATTTCCCAGATACACTGTTTATCAAGCCGACTGTAGCACAAAATTACAAATTCCACAAATTCCTATCTAGTACAACCTCAACCAATGCTGCTGGCAAAACACCGCGTGATACAGTTGTGAAATGGTGGGATCCATCCGAACATCTTGCTGAGAAAGTTGGTTAAATGCCTTGAAGTCACTCTGACCCTCCAAAGTCACTTAGAAAATTCCACTTGCCTCTAATGGGAAAGCAAGGGCATAAGGAATAAATACATCGAATTGTTCTTGCCAGCACCAAAAACTTAATAAACTGTTGGGTAAAGTCTCACAAGAGTTAAGAAAAATAAACTCCTTTTCTGAATTTAGCTATTTTTTTTGTTTAAGAGGGTTCCCTTTTCTAGCTAGAAAACACCATAGGTTATTTAAGCTTCTCTCTATATAACATCAGTGTTTAAGTTACTCTTGCTAGGTTTTGGCTGTCACCTCTTAGAAGACACCGTACCCATTCAGTTCTACCGATACCCTCCGATTAGTGGCTCATACACGTCAGTGTAATAAAGCACAAGAAATGGTTAAAACCACCTGGGAAACTAAGAACTATTAACTATCTTAAAAATGTAACTCAGAAAAGATACAAATATGCTGAAACCAAGTGCTCTGTTATTCAGATGATATGTGTGTCCACAGTAAGAGGCAGTCCCTACACTATCAACCTAAACACAGACAGATTTTATTGCTCAAAAGAAGGTTTGCTACCCAAGAATCATTATATAGAGGCTGAAAATAAATTGGACAAGGTTATAAAAATCTCTGTTGTTTCACCCAGTCTGTAACTAAAAGTTCCTAGTGAGAAGATGCCTAGTTTAGTATGCTGCCACATGCACCACCTGCACACGCACCTTTTAAATGATTTCTGATTTTTTTTTCTTCTTCTTTTTTTTAATCTTTTTAATAAAAGCAAAAGGTGAACATCAACTAATAACACAGGACCAAGGAATATTTATAATCACTTGTACTATCTTTACATTATCATGGAGACAATACATTTGAAGCATCTCTCCGAAGAAAGAAAAGGGAAAAGTCCTTTAGAAATGTATTTTAAATTACCACAGAGTACAGGGGGTTTAGAGGGAAAGCAGCTCAGTAGTAATGGAGGGAAAACATTGAAGTAATGGAGGGAAATGACATAGCAGAAGATTTTACACAAGAGAAGGTGACCCTTCTCTTGCAACCCTACATCCTTCCCTAAGATGAAAGAGCATCTCTGTAAGACCTTTGAAAGAAGAAATTGTGGTACAGTTTCCCTGGACCTTGTGAATCCCATATGATTACCCTCTCCCTTTTTTCTGGGAGAAAAGCACAGTGCGATCTTCAACTGTAACGGACTCATTAAGTTCTTTGCTGAATGGTGGTGGTTATGTCCAGTCCCTATTAAGCAGCCCACAGCAAAATAACAAAGTCTAATACACACATAAACCAATTGCATGTCCCTCATCAAGCAGGGTGGGTGACAGACTCACAGCTCCAGAAACCCACTCTCTCATCTGATTCTCCATGTGACCTTGGGGCACCTCCAGGGTTATCACGCCTGTCTTGTCTAGCTGCCCTGTTATCAATATGGGACAGGCTGTCGTCCACACTGATCCTACAGACACCAAATACCACCAACTCTTCATGCTAAGGGTGGCATGGGGGACTTTGCAGCCCTGCAGGCTGAGCACGGTCTCACAACCGCTGGAAGGAACTGACTCACTTGAGACCCCAAAGAAAAATCAGTGAGACCTGTCTCTTGAAGGGCTGTATGACCATGTCCTAAACATCATCATGCAGAGACTCCATCTCCTTTCCTTATGCCTGCAGCTGAGCAGGATAAGAACATCCCGCACACTGTTTTTTCACAGAAGCAAAACTCCTTTTCCTTTTCTTTGCCTGCTTGGCATCCAGTATTTAACCTATGGTGTTTAATTTAAACATTTCTCAGTAAGACTGAAAAGCAGCAGCAGCTGCAATCACCGGGGTCACGGCTGAGTGCCCAGCCCATGTGCACTTGCTGAATGGACCAGGAGGAACCCACAGAGCCAAGGAAAGCTGCGTGTCAGCAGCTGGCAGGGGACATTTTCCTCCTGTGTTACTTCCAGCTTCAGCACGGGGCACAACAAATGGCAGGGAGCCTGAAAATCAGGGTGGGGGAAAGAGGAGTTGGCATAAAACTCTTGAATGTGGCCAATTTCAGCTAGGTTTAACAGGAGGAGAGAAACCACCAAAATGCTGTATTTCCGCAAGGTTCATGAAAATCAGTAGTTAGATCAAGGCAAGAGATTCTTCTGGTGTTTCCCCCAAGGACACAAGTATAATGTGAGCTGAAAACTTAAAAATGGTCACCTAAACTTTTGCAGGATGTGCCCTTATGTCAGAGATCCATGGGAAACCTACCCCAGCAACACTTCACATTTTGAATCCAGCACAGCAGATGACACTAATTCCATAAGGAACAAAATCTGCAAAAAATGGAAAAAAATGCCAGGTGGGTGGGAAATCACAAGCACTGACTCCCTAAGAAGTCAGTTGTTCTTCCTGGGGTACCAAAAACATGAGGACCAGGGAGGAAAACAGATATGAGAATTCAATGAGCAGAGTCCTGCAATATATTCCCACCACCTCTGAAACCCACTTGGCGTGTGCCATGTACAACTTCAAGCCCACACCTCGTGTACCAAACCCATAGCTTGTGTATAACACAGGGTAATTTTGGAGTATATCAACTCCTTCCCCATTAGAGCTCCAAAACCATGAATGAATTACGGAAATATAGAATAACTTTTTGACAGCATACAATAAAAGATGCACAAGCTCCTTGTAATTCAGCATATTATGCCTTTCCTCCCTCCTTTCCTCCCTCCTGCACCTTTTTCTTCTTTTTTTTCCATTTTCAGGCAGATTTCTTCTCATTTTATGTTTTTAGCTGCTGCTGTTGTCAGCCAGCCTGGGGTTGCCTTTATATCAGCCTTTGGGGACACGATCTCTCAGTACCGGTTTCTCAGCTTGTGCCTGTGACTAGCAGGGCTCAGAAACAGCATCAGCAACCACTACAGACAAATAAATAACAGTGATAGACTTGCATTCCCACACAGGCTGTCAAGCAAGTCACAAAGGGAAGGGATTGTAAGTGACCACTACTTCAATGTTTGGCCTAAATTTTTGTAAATGACAATCATTCTGCCAACACAACACATGTTTGTCTGGGGATTTTTAACTCCCTCTTCCCCAAAATGCAAGGTTTTGCCTTGGAAGGGTTGAGAAACTCCTGTTTAGAGGAATCATGGATCATTGGATCTCTGTGGCAACTTTCCAATTTGTTTGGTGAGGTGGGTTTTCTTAGAGTACAGTCTTGAAAAAGAGGACGACAACAACCGTTACAGACACAAAGACAAGAACACTCATGTTCTCATTAGAAAAGGACAGAAATTTTAAAACCAAACAAAGAACCAGCAATGAAGTTAAACACAGACTCTGCTTACTGTTGTGCCGAACACTCTCGCTTCTACTGGGCTGTGGGTTTCAGCTAAGAGTTATCTGTGACGCAGCCATGGAGAGAAATACGAAGTCAGGAGGGCTTTCCCACCAACTCCACCCCCAACAGCTGGCTTTATTTTTTCCCCTCAGACACATCCGATAAGAGCACAGCATTACTCCTGCACAAACAGCATCACAGTCTGTATCAAGAGTAGTGTGGCCAGAAGGACTAGGGAAGTGACCATCCCCCTGTACTCAGCACTGGTGAGGCCCCACCTCGAGGGGTCTGTCCAGTTTTGGGCCCCTTACCACAAAAAAGACATTGAGGTGCTGGAGCGGGTCCAGAGAAGGGCAATGGAGCTCGTGAGGGGTCTGGAGCACAAGTCTTGTGAGGAGCAGCTGAGGGAGCTGGGGGTGTTCAGCCAGGAGAAAAGGAGGCTGAGGGGAGACCTTCTCGCTCTCTACAACTCCCTGAGAGGAGGGAGGTCAGTCTCTTCTCACAAGGAACAAGTGATAGGACAAGAGGAAATGGCCTCAGGTTGCACTGGAGGGGGTTAGGATCAATATTAGGAAAAATTTCTACACTGAAAGGGTTGTCAAGCATTGGAACAGGCTGCACAGGGAAGTGGTGGAGTCACCATCCGTGGAAGTATTTAAAAGACTTGTAGACGTGGTGCTGGGGGACATGATTCAGTGGTGGTTTTGTCTGTGCTAGGTTAATGGTTGAACTTGATGATCTTAAAGGTCTCTTCCAACCAAAACAATTCTATGATTCTATTCTATGTTTGCACATGCAAGAAATTCTCCCGATTGCTCCCTGTGATCTCTAGCAGGACAAAGGTGCACCCATCCTTTCATGCACGGCCACGAACGAGCAAAGGTGTTGAATGCTGGCAACACAGCAGAGACTGACACCCACAAGGCAGCCTTTTCCTTGGTGCTGACAGATTGCCATTTAACCAGCAAGTACGGAGAGTAAGCATTCCTGTCCTCAGTCACCACAGAGAGACAAGGTTAACATTTTAAGTGATGGAGTACAGCGTAGATTTCCCCACGCCGTAGACCCAGGACTCCACACCACATTTGAAAACACTTTAATTTCAGTGATGGATACAGGGAGCTCACTTTCCAGGCTGTGAACTTGTGACAGCTCCTCAGTTTAATACATCAGGAAAAGATTTACACCCCTCACCCAACCTCCATCCACCTGAAGGAAAGAAAAACGTGTATTTGGAGGAGACAAAAGAGGAGGGGAGGTATTTTATTACATTAGATGGCTTTTACAAGGGAAGTATTTTCAGCCATCTGCTCTAATTATTCCTCCTGTATTGGCCACCATCTTCATGCAACAATAGAAATAATTATCTCCTTAAGGGCAAAAAAAAAAAAATATTTACAGAAACAAACAAAAGTTGATTATTTTTAGCTTCTAGGGAAAAAGAAACAACAAGCTACTTCTTAATGAAGGAGCAATTAGGAAGGTGGGTAGAACATCTATAATTAAAACAGACAAATTGTTGTTGTTGCAGGCTCCTCCCCCCTACACATACTTGAAAGGGATGCAAATGCATGTTATTTGCCACAGTCAGTGGAGCTAGCGTGCAAAACACTGCCCAGTGCCCAAAGAAGCTGAACCTGTCTCTTGGCATCATTCCCTGCCTCTTCTCCTTGTAGGACCTCTAACCCTTTGCCAAATTAACTGAAAAATGCTCACCACAACTGTAAAGTCATAGAATTTCAGTTCGCATGGGTAGGTCTTGTAAGTACCATCCCTGAGACAATAGGGCACTCTTCCATCCTGCTGTTGTAAGAACAGTTTCCTGTAGGCACATCACTCAAAGTAAAAAAATATCCTTTTTTTCTATATAAACCAAAAGCAAGAGAGGACTTTTGCAATTATCTTTTCATTCCCAGCAGCATATAATGATTTTGCTAATAGAGAGAATGAAGGCACATATACAGCTCCATGGGAAAGAGGGAATAGGGTCAACACAAAGACAACAGAAAATACCTTACATTGTTGAAATAAAAAAAAACCACAAGTATAAGCAGCAAGAAAAAATATTCTTTCTACCAATAGCACGGTGCAACACCTTACTTTGTAGACATACACATGGATTTGGACTTCCACACAGAAATGAATAGAATTTATCTGGCTGTTCTATGAAATCAGTCGAACTGAGGCTGGTCAAGGCTAATAATGAATGAAGAAGCTCCTTGGAGAAGAAGGTTTCTCCAAGAAGTCTCAGGACAGAGGGTGTCATCTCATGCTCATTACAAGAATGTGGCAAACACCAACTGACAGGGAAGAGCTGCAAACCAGTACACTGTGAACCATTCTCTACTCAAGGCAATTTCCCTCACATTCAAAAAAAGCCAATTTTCACTATGGAAAAGCAAACAAGACAGAGATTAAGAGTTATCAGTTTATACAGGGTTTCTCTTGCCCACACAGCAATTTCAGAGAAGCTGCCTTCAGCTGTTGGTTGGACTAGATGATCTTAAAAGGTCCCTTCCAACCTAGGTGATTCTGTGATTCTGTGATTCAAATATTAAAGTAGACTGTATTGCATTTCTTTGGAAATCAGAGTACCAAAGCAGTCAAGTGGATCTTGGAATCATAGAATGGTTAGAGTTGGAAGGAACCTTAAAGATCATTGAGTTCCAACCCCCTGCCATGGACAGGGACACCTCCTACTAGACCAGGTTGCTCAAAGCCCCAGCAACTCCTTAAAGGACTTTCATTCACACACTCTTCATTACAGTACTCCAACTTTGCCATTGATTGAGGTATTTCCAAGGAGCTTTCTAAGCTGGATGTGAGGGAGTAGAAAGTAACAAAAGGAGAACCTCTGGAGAAGTTTGAAATGGACAGTCTACTTTCATCCTTTTAGTAAAAACACCACATTCACCTCTATCATTTCTATTTAATCTGGTTCCATTTGGAAAGTCCTTTGAAAGGAGAACATGGCAAGAAAGGGGAGCATATTTCAACTTCTCTGATTTCTACAAGTCCTCAAAGAAAGGACAGCCTCTTGGCTCCTAGGTGTTCATCAGCTTCAGATGTTAAGAAATTTCTCACCCAGTTCAGTTTTAGGTGATAGTGATCCTGAAAATAACGTGGTCTGACCACTGAGGTCCTTCTTCCCTGAGCACCAGTGTAAAGACAATCCCTGATGCCAGTTTAGCAATGGGTAATAGGGTGGCAGTTTTTAGATGTTGGTACAAACCACGTTGGCAAAACAGTGAAGAATTTTACTAACAATCCAGGGACATGAAAGGAAGTTTCGCTCCAATTCATGTCACAGTAGACACCATCTATGGTTAACCCAACTGAGCAGAAACTGGTAACCAAACCAGGCAACAAAGATAGATAGGTAATGGGACTGTCTTCTTCCAGTTTCTGAAATAAATTATACGAAAAATGATAGGAATGGTTGTGCTTGAGTCACAAATCACTAAGGAAGTAGCCTTACATACATATAAAAACAGAAGAGACGAAAGATATGTAAAGAACTATACAATGGGAAAAAAATGAATCATTTATGCCAAAAGACAACATTATCCCCAAGAAGACTGGAAGTACTGTAGCTACGAATAAATCAAGACTGGAAATCAGCAGAGTACTTGTGACAATCCATGCATTCAGAGTCTGTAAGAGGTTTCCCAAGGTAATAGGAGACCAAACTGTTTTTCCCCCTATGAACTGGCACTCTTGGCCAATGATTGCCAATAAGAGGCCTGGAACATAACTCAACAAACCCTTTCCAAGGCCATAAGGTGACATTTCTATGACAATCTGCATCGTCTGTTGCCATGTAATATCTCTTCCTACCCAAGAGAACTACACAGTGGTTCCTTCATTAATGATTCCCATAAGCATTTATACAACAAGGATCAGGGCTGAGCTTGTGGCTGGACGTAAGGGGCACTATGCAATACCTTTATCTCTAATTGAGTCTGGATACCATGGATTAAAAAGAAAATACAATTTTCCTTCTTTTTTTCCTTTTTTTCCTTTCTTTTTTTTTTTTTTTTTACTTTTAGCTGTCCTGCAGGAATCTTTCTGACTTCTGGTGAGTTGCATAAGCATAAGAAGGGAAGAATCTGGCTGGACATGTTCTCTACGGGACTGATGAATGACCCTAGTCTCTCTCCAACTATTACAGGATAAATCTGTTTACACACAAAAAATTGACCTGGGCTGGCGAGGTGGGACTAGAACCAGGAAACTGGCACGTCCCAGAGGTAAAAATGCATTTGCAGCCAACAGCATTAGTAAGTCAAGACCATAAACAAGCCATGCTGTCATTAATTACTCAGACAGGGGCAGCCGCAAAAGCAGTGAGAAGACCCAAAAGCCAACTGTAAATAGTTCATCTAGCTGATTAGTTTAGAAAAAAAAATGAGTGGGCAGTTTCGGAGGTCAGAGCCCATGGCACAAGTCAGTCTCAGGCCAATTTGCAACTGGACAATGGCATGAGGAACAGCTTAATTCCTGTTTTTAAAAAAAAATAAAAAATAAAAAATAAAATCCAAACAACTAAACCAGCAAAATCACTCAAAAAACAACGACCAAAAAAAGACTTCTCCAGCAGGGGAGTAATCACTGCAATTTCCAAGCACAGAAGGTAAGGCTCTTTGCACCAGAGGTATTTAATTAAAGACATGGAGTATTAGTTAGATCTAATGGTGTTTTCATAGGGAGGGTATTGAAGAGACATTGCGGTTGTCAGGGACTGCACGTCCCAGATATAGCACAACTCAGCTTCCTGTACACAGGCAGCAAAACTCACCCAAATACAAGGTAAAATACCAAGTAGTGGGGATATATGAGCAGTATTAAGCCGCTCCATAATTAAACAAACCATGAGACCCATGGGAAGGTCCAGGTCTATTTACCACACTCATGTGAGGCCTGAACTGTTGTTCTTGTGTCTTTCAGGCCCTTTTGGGGGCTGAGATGGGAGGTCAATCCTAGAATCAGAAATCTCAACTTCAAATATTAAGGAAGACACCCTGGAAGCAGAGGAAATGTCTTGGAGTCCATGAAGAGCCCTGTTTCACAAAATGCAGATTTTTCTCTACAGTAAATCATTGCTAATTCACAAGAATCTTCCGAATGTTCATTTATGGCCTGATATTCAGAGACCGTTTATTTCAGTGGAAACTATCCCAGCGCAGAGTTTTAATTGCAAGGCCAACTTGCATGAAAATCCTGTGCATGTAAACACATTGGGGAATTCAGTGCAATCTTCCAGTTTAGATACCACACGACCGGTTTTCCCTTTCCAGAGCGCAGTTAAAGGGCACACATAATTTACACATCTCTCTAAACCAGTGATTTCTCAAAGGATGAAGGCTTCTGAGACAAATTAAAAATGGCAATTTAATGGTAATGAGAAAATTGCGACATCAAGTTGTTTACACAAGCGGAATAGCCAAGTCTGGTGGCTGTGTTGGCCTTTGCAGTATGTGCTGTGCAAATACTGTCTCACAGTTGAAGCATCTTGACTCACTTTAACTAATCTGACAAGAAATATTGCAAATACAAAGATTAGCTTCACAATTTTCCAGAAAAGAAATCAAACTATGTGCCTTTGTGTCAGCAAGAAGGATTTCTGAATGAGCGCTACAGTAAATGGGGCAGGAGGAATGAGGCTGGTGAACCCCAACAAGAGATTTGATGATGATGTTGGGGTTTAGGGGTCAGGCAGGAGAAAAAAACCAAACTCTTGTGAGGGTCCCAAATCAGCTGCAAGGGTGTGCTGGAGGGCAGAACACTGGTGTGGGATCCAGCCCCTGACTTTCCCACAACTCCTGTGGAGATGCAGGGAATACAATTGAGTTGGTGCACAAACCCATCTCCAACACAAACCTGGTTTGCAAGGGGTCTGCAGCGATTTACCAGGCAAAGACTGAAATACGTTTTGAAGGGAGAAAGTCCTGCATGTAGGCTGCAATTTGCTACGTCCTATGCATAAAATAAAGCATACAGACAGCAAAACCACACAGTCCAAGACAAACACTGATACTGCCATATATGCATCTACATCTCCTCAGCCAAAGTGGCAGAGCCGCTGAAGTGACTATAACTGGCCACGTTTCTTCTATTCTTCAATATTTTTTAAACTTTTATTAAGAGGTTCAGGCATACCTTGAATGATACTTGCTATCATCAGAGTATTGTTTGACTAAAACCTCTGTTACCACTAAAGAACATTTTAAGGGGCACCCAACTGAAAGGTAAGAGGCTTTGTGAGTGCTACTGTTGTCTTATCACCTGTGTATCTTCTGTTTCAAACAAATAGGACAACACTTGCCCAGCCATAGCTCCTTCCATCCACAGCCCCCCAGAGCATGATGGAAGCAGCAACCTGCTAGGAAAACTATAGATCGCCATCCCTGCTTTGTTGAAGGGAAACCTGATGTTCTTGCTGATACCTTGTGTAGCAGGAAGACATTGCTTCATTACCCTGCAAGGAAAATTCGTGGCTGGCTGCACCAGGTTGGATTTCTGCTGAATCACTGCAGCAGCTTCACCAAAACATTTTGCCTGATCTTTTTCACCTGTTTACAAAGTATTGTTAAAGTAAGACTATCTGAGAGGGACGACCTGAATAGGCATAAAGAAATTTCTTTGGGCTATACAGCTTTCTTCCTTCCCAGGCTGGGATCTGATGCAGACCAGGCGCGTTGAAAGTTATTACTCTCTGAAATCTGCACCCTTGCTCCAGTGCAGTGCCCTGTGGTGTAGAGGTAGGGAAGTTACTAAAGTCTCCACTTTATGTATCAGAAGTGAAGTCCTAAAGGAGGGTTAGTGACTACCTGCCTTGGCACACTTAAATAATAAGCATCATCCTCAGAACTGGCAGCCAAGGACCAGCTACTGGGCACCACCTATACCATCCCAGCTAACTTCACTGGAACAGTAGTGTGTGTTTACAACAGCCCGGTAATGCAAACCAGCTGGTCAGAATCTGTCCCCTAAGGCTACATCCACAACGTAGGGATAAGAGCAGGTGTAAGGGGCTTGGCCAGCAACGGAGGCACAGCCCGTCCTCTAAGCTGCATCATGGCCCCGCACTTAATTGCTATAGGGGTGTGGGATTTGGGGATCCCAGCATCCGTCCTGCTCCTGGAGGAGCGGGTGGCAGCAGCCAGCAGTGCCGGTGGCAGATTCCTGCGATGGAGACCTAAGGGCAGTACTGGGGAAGCCTGCACTGCCCTTTCAATCCTCTACCTGCCCAGCAGGGAGAGGGTTTCACCCTGCACGCCTGTTATTTCAGTAATGCAAGCTTTCTGCGCGGCTCAGCCTAATCTGCGAGCTTTCGGAGTCCGCTTTCAAATGCAATGTCCTGTTTAGTTTTAGCACATCAACAACATGCTTTCTTAGCCTATCTGTATGCATTATCTACTGCTGTAATGTATCATGGACTGAACTACAGCATCATTACAGGTAAGTGCTCAGGTTTAAATGCAAACATAATTGCATAATGTGGTACAGCCAGGAAGAATAATGCAGGAAATAGAGCCAGCTCCATCTGATAGTGCAATCTGACTGGAACGCCGGGCCATTCGGATCAAACGCACAGCCCAGATGGGGCAACCAAGAATAAAAGTGCTTTGTGGTATCTTTATTGTCATCATCAAAAACACTTATCTACCAGAAAGGTAAAAAGGTGAAGATGGGACTCTTACAGAAAAGGTCACATAAGCAATAGAGTAACACTGGGCTATCACGGCTAGGGAGATGGCTACCTTTGCACTGTTACTTTGAGCTGAATTTGCCAAGTCCTAATGGGAATCTGAGCATTAAGTGGCATTTAGAAGACTGGGAACACTCATGCAGTTTTCCCTGCAGTTGAGAGTGTCTATTTAATTGCCATAAATCCAGATAAACCCTCAGATCCTACTGTGCAAGGAGCTGCACAAACATAGGAGAACTTGCCTGACGCAAGACGCCTTCCAAATGAGGACATGTCTGCAGCAGATATGTACACTTTAATACATTTTTTTTACATAGCTAAATTTAGAACTGATTCTCAATGGAACAGTGCTTCCATCTATTTTATTTTATATTTTTTTCAGTAGTTGAAACTCACAGTGGCACATGATAGAGGCGATTTCAGCAGGGGTGCAGACAGCACCGCAACAGAAGCCAGAAGGCAGCTGAAGTTAATTTTGTGCACTTTGTGCTGAACCACTGTGCCATCAACAGCTCCGCCTCCACTGAAGAGCGGCATCAAACACGGTACGGGACAGTAACCGCTCTTGTGATTTCAAGAGATTTTAGCCCAAACTTCATTTTAAGGAGACAAGAAGATGAGAGGCTAGCGTGAGAGAGAACCTCTCGACCAACACGCTGCCCTCTGAACTGAGGGCCCTTTGAGTTGAAAGCACAAGCTGCTGCTGTTTGAGCTATGAAGCCATCCCTCTGTCTCACGGGGGTGTAATAGCTCATCTTTGTTGGGAATGCAGATCCCTTGAAATAATGTACACTCCGTGGCTTTCACTAGCTGCCTCCCACACACACATTTCTCTGCCTGTTAGTTGCTTGGCAGGACATAAAATCCAGAGTCCCTTTCCCAAGAACCCTTGCTGGCACATCCTTACCCCCATATCTGAATGCATTCAAGCGCTTAAGGATGCAGATGGGTGCTTAGTAGCGTTTTCCAAAGGCAGATTTGATTTCAGGGAGAGATGGGCACCATACTAGGGTACATACCCAAATGAGGACGTACATACAGGAGGTAGAAGTGCCTCGGTCCAAACCCAAAAAGACCTATCTGCTTCTGTCTGTCACCACCTGGAGAAACTCACCCAAAATTGTTACCCCATGGTACCTGCCTTCAAGTCCCTCAGGTACCTGGCAATCCATCAATCGCCTCTCCCAGACCTGAAAATGAACACTGGCTTGTTGCCGTGCCGGTGACTAGCGACTGCAGTCCTTGCTGCATGGAAAATCTCAGTTTCTGCAGCATTACCTGGGCCATCTCAGCTTTGAAGCCACATTTTTATCTCCAGTGTCTCCATTCCCTGACTCACCTCTGTTCTGACCCCACTATGGTTCCCAAAAAGGTGCTGCAGAGCAACACCGACTGCCCAGTGACTTCTTCTGCACCAATTTGTTTGGCACAGAGGGGTTCAAGAAAAGAAGCAGCTAAGTCCCAGGAACAGGAAAACATAGACAGACAGATCTTGGCTGAGTCATCTCTCCAGTTAATACAGAATTGTTTCATACCTCTTGACCCAGCTTTGTAGAGTTCAGTCTGGACACGTAAAGCCATGCTGCCTTGCTGTGTGTGCCCACGTGGGCTTGCTGGTCAACTCAGGGAAAGGTTCTCCTCAACACTGAAAGCAAAAACCGCATCTTCCATTCACCAAACACAGGTTAATTCGGGAGGAAAAAAGGCAAATAAATGAGAATTAGAGAGTGAAAGAGTGAGAGAGCGTGTGTGAAAGAGAGAGGAACCGTAATCCCTAAGTGGGTGAAGCTGAGCCTGACCCTTGATCAGAATCACAGAGCCAAAGAAGATGTGTGAAAGCAGGAAAATAAATCAATAAGCAAAACGGCAATCTCTTTCCTCAATTTTATTTGAGGAAGTCAAATTTACCAAGCTCCTCACAAACTGTCTTTGGCTAAAATCACCGCTAATGAGCTCTGACATTTGAAATTTAACTGAATATGACCTAACAGCTCCCAGCCCTGCACCACCCATGGAGTTAACTGGGAATATTTTGTTAAAGCCATAGACGGGCTAAACTGCTGCTTTATTGAGAAGAGGCAGCGTTCACAGGAAAGTGTTTATAACATCCACTTCACCTGATGCTTCCCTGCCCTGGGATGTCTGCTTTTCTTCACGGGGACCACAGAGTTCTTGGTCACCTCCACTCCTTCCCATTGCTGTTGTAATTATTTGCTAGTTTTTACGAGGTAGCCTTACGATCCCTTAATCAAGTCCTTTGCTCTGCAGCCATTCACAAGGACGGATTGGAGATGAGGGGCTTCCACTTACAGAGCTGCCAATCAGGTAAAGGTACCCAGCATTTAGCAAGCAGTTGTTAAGTCAGTCTATCACCCCGCTATTACAGACTCATCATGAAAACAGCTTATTTTTACTGGCAATCACATAAAATTAACCCTTTCCTTAAGGACAGAAGGAAAGCTCTGCTAGATTAATTGTGGCACAGAGCTTGAACATGCTGGTTTTTTCCTCCTGCTGCAGCAATTATTTTTTTAATTTATTTTAATAAACACTTTCTGAACTGAAATAGCACAGCAATTCATTTGTCCTCTAACTGTACACATAGTTCACACTCTGTATAGTCTATGAAAAACCTTGTGATAGCACTAACAGAAACAAAATGGGAGAAAAATCTAACTTGAAAAAAACCAACACGACAAATACCACTTCTCTTTACTCCACTCCTTACTCTAAAGTCTGAGCACAGAAGAAATCATGATACACGATGATTATCTTTCCATCATTACCAGTATAGCTTACTGCAAGGCCAAACTTTTCTGACCGACTTTTCAGACCAGGTGACCACATGCCTGGCCTGTGCTTAGTGCTGAACCAAGCCCCAGAAACATTTGGGAAGTGGTTGTAGGTCAGCCAACATGCCTGCTCCACAGAAACCTCCCGTGTGGGACATCAAGTCCCCAGTATTACTCTACTTAGGATTGGATGGAGGAGAAAAAGTTAAATGGTGTGGCAGAGTCCAGTGTTAGTGATGCAAGTGTACGAAAGCATCTTCAGCCCACCTCACACCTAGGACTCTGTTGTATATAAAGCCATGCTACAGTGCAGAAGAACATCAAGTCTGGGCGGTGTGTGTCTCCAAATTCAGCCCTTTTCCAGTTGAATTCAAGATGGGGAGATGGAGAAACCTTCCCTCTGACTTCACCCAGAGCCCTACACCCCAGCACAAATCCAGGCATCAAACACCCCCATCCACTTCCCCCAGATTTAGAAAGTCCCACAGATGGAGAACCAGAGTCACACTTTCAACTGCAGACAATCCTTCCCCCTCCAAAAGTGCCTAAACGTCAAAGGAGTCAATTAGAATGTCATAATTAAACAGGAAAGTGGAAGAAAGACTCTGTGCAAGAGCCTGGGAGCAAGAGGAGAGCAAATGCACCCACAGTCCCCCAGGAAGGCTTCCCCACACCCTCCTGACCTTAATTCAAGCCTTCTCTTTGTGCAGGAAGGTAAAGACTTGCTTTCTGTTCCCTGGAGGAACACCTCCAAAATAACACTTTTCACTCTGAATCTGTTTCCTTTAAGGGTGCGGAGCAGGAATTAACAGAGGTGGGGGGAGAAGGAAAATTGTTCTCATTAAACTGAGTCATGCTAAGTTCTGATTTCACACAGGTGTGTTTAAGTGTGAGTGGAAAGGCTTTGATGCGGTGTGGGTTATGGGGGACTGGAATCCCATCCTGGGGGTAACTCCCAACGCACCTCTGGTGCAGCAGTATGAGTGATGGGGAGAAGAGGGCTCCCTGCAAAGGCACGTACAATTTAAGAAGCAATCTTTTCAGAGGCACTAGAAAGATAGCGGGATTGAAAAAAACCTCAAGATATTGTTCAAAATGGGGTGATGGGGAAAGACAGCTGCCGTTCAGCCCTTGATTTTTGATCCAACAGCAGGAGAGGAAAGAGTTAAACCTCAAATCAGGAAGGAAAAAGTTAAAGTAAATAAAAAAAAAACCACAATTGCCACACCACAAGCACATCTCCTAAATTTCCAATTGCAGCCCAAGGCCGATCCCATTAAAAAAAAAAAAAAAAAAGAAGAAAAAAAAAAAGAAGAAAAAAGAAAGAAAAGAAAAGAAAAAAAGAAAAGAAAAGAAAAGAAAAGAAAAGAAAAGAAAAGAAAAGAAAAGAAAAAAAGAAAAGAA
>JAOXNO010000024.1:116632280-116655970 GCA_028565335.1 Limnodromus scolopaceus
AAAAGAAAAGAAAAGAAAAGAAAAGAAAAGAAAAGAAAAGAAAAAAAGAAAAGAAAAGAAAAGAAAAGAAAAGAAAATAAAAGAAAAGAAAAGAAAAGAAAAGAAAAGAAAAGAAAAGAGAAAAACAGAGAAAGAAAGAGAATCAATTTTGCTTATCCTTTCTCACACACCTAGCAGCCACTTTTTTTTATTATTTATTTATTTACCTCCCCCTTTCAGAGCAAGGCCCTTATTTTCTCATTTAGTCCAACAGAGATTGTCCTCCTGGAATGACCTTTTTTTTTTTCTCTCTCTCCTCCTCTCCTTCTTCCTCCCCCCTCCTCCACGCTGCCTCCAGGCTATTGCCCTCGTGCCAGTAACTAGATAACACACTCTATCAGAGATTTTTTAAAAAATCATTGCAAAGGCACTAGGGCTGATAGTGGCATCAATCCTAGCCTGACACGGGCTCGGGTCAACCATTTATCTCTTCACATTGCCTGTGGTTACTGTGGAGGCCATCTTGGTTCTCTACATCTTAACAACCTTGCAGATGGTCCCTCTCTCTGCTCTGATAGCATCCGCACCCCAAGACCCAAGACTGACTTTGTGCTTTTATTTTTATTAGATCGTTATGGACTCCACCATTTCCTTTCCGTGAGGCTTGCAAACCTGCGTTGGCTTTGTTGCATTCTGTGCACTGCCCCCTCTGAAAATACCACTGTCACCAAGCAAGGAGGTTAAGAAATAGGGAACTTGGAGATGCAAGGGTGGGTTTGTTGGGCTGTAAAAAAAATGCATGTTTATGAAAAAATACGCACACAGTATTTTAGAATAATTTTATCTAGTCCTACTCCTGACATCCCATCCTGTATAAAGTGGTTATTTTAGGCTATTTGTACTGCCAAAGCACCTAAGAACCCTACTCAAAGCCCAAACCACCATAATGTCAGGTGCTATCAGGATGCTTCCTAATAAGCTGTAGTCAAAGGAAACTGTTCCTCAGCCTCTGTGAGATGTGATCGCTATGTCCAAATAAAGGGATCTGGGGTTTTATGGTATCTAAGGGGATACACAGGAATGAAATATCATATTTTATTCTAATTCTCCCTCAGGTTGAGAAGAGGGGAGCTACAAACAAGCTACAAGTTGGAATTTGCTCTGTCGCTTCCCCTGTAAACTTTTTAAGGTAAGGAAAGTGAGGAAGAAAAGCTGCTCTGAAGCACCTTTTAACATCCACCTCTACAATACACCAACCAAGGGCAGGTGGCACTGCTTCCCTTGCACCAAGGGGGAGGAATAACAGACCTGATAGCCCCATCTTGGAAGTCATAGAATCATTTTGGTTGGAAGAGACTGTTGCGACCATCAAGCCCACCTGTTAACCTAGAACTGTCAAGCTACCACCGAACCATGTCTCTCAGCACCACGTCTACCCGTCTTTTAAATAGCTCCAGGGATGGCAACTCAATCACTTCCCTGGGCAGCGTGTTCCAATGTTTGACAACCCTTTCAGCCAAAAAAACTCTAGTATGTCTACTAGCACATGGTGCCAGGGCTCATTCATGGGCTCCCACTCCAACAATGATTCATCCATCCTTGTATGCGACATGTTTCATCCATACCCTGCTTAACCAGTCTCAGATTGGTGCAGTGGTTCTCTTCGTGAGCATTACAGGACAGGGGAGTACTGGAGAAGGCAGAGAGGGGGTTGTTTGCCCTTTCTGGCACCTTTTTCTGCACCAGGAATCAAAGGACAGCATAGGAGAAGGAGGGCAGGTGGAGACAGATGGTCAAAGGGCACAAAAAGGGGACAGCATGGGAATTAGAGTACACCAAGGCTCTGAAGGCAAAGAAGCTTGAGAAATGAAACTCCACCTTCACCCTTAGGCACTGGTGCTTTACTGAAGTTACTCAATTTTATTTATTTATTTAATTTTTAAACAGAAAATACTTATAAAAATATCTGACCATAGACTGGAGGCCCACACATGTCTACAAGCAGGGGCAACCAACTGTGAGCACTTCACCCTCAAAAATACACCCATCAAATGTCTACACAACGTGAGGATGGCGCTAAAATGAGAGTGAAAGAGTGTCACACATCTACTACGTGGAGCACAAAGAGCCTGCTGGCCCTGGAAGAGAAAGGCACCTCCCATCACTTGTAACGCTTACAGACGGACAACATGGTCCAGAGATTCAGCATCAATCTTGCTGTGAAAAATAAAGTAACAGCCCTTTATATCCAGAGTCCTGCATGCTTCCAGAGAGCCTTTTATGCTCCCCGGAAAGCTGTCTAAGATTTGCCACCTATATAAAGTACCAAATATCTCCAATGGGCAAAACTATCTCACCTCCTGCCTCACCTCCAAATACTGTGGCATCCAGAGAGATGGTAAATGGGGAAAATAAAGAGAAAAAATAAGAAGGAAAAGAAGGATTCTAAGATCTGCAGAGGAATCCAAGGGATTTGGGGAGCTAGTGCTGATTACATTAAGTGGAAGCTGAACAGCAAGGGTCTCTTAGGTGAATGTGCACATCTCAGACACAGCTTTTGTATGGTTTTTCATTTACTTTTTTTTTTTTTCTGAGAAGTGAACAAGGTAGTTATCCCGGTATCAATCACCTTGCTAAGAATTCACAGATCCTCAATACTCTAAGCTACTTTTTAAATCTCAAGACCTTCCCTTAATGCCCTATTTAAAAACAAACTAAAGGCAGCACAGCATACCCAGGCAGACCCATAATCCAGGATGGCATTTTTATCTAGCAAGTTATTTTTTATTAGCCTTCTATTTCTTAATAGAGACCCCTCGGGGGTTGGGTTGTAGAGGATTCACTAGTATACCAGTTCAGCTTCCCTACGACTGACTTAATATACGTGGCATCTGCCCTCCGACGAACGTTATATCACCCATCTGAGGCCAGAGGAGGGGGGCGAGTGGGAGCAGGGAAACGCTGCTCAAGCAGCATGTTCGCATGATGATTAGGTCTGGTCCAGTGATCCGGAATAATAATCTGAAGGCTCACTAAGCATAATGGGTTCGGAGACATCCGAGCCTGGTCAAACCTTCCCATGAGCATCCTTTACCCGTGTTATCAGTGTGTTTTGCATGTCTCATCAGTGTCAGGGTAGCTGACATCTCATTATGCAGCCAAGGTGGAAGTGGACAGGTACTGAGTGAGCATTAGAACTTTTCTTTTCCCTTTATTATTTAATTCATATCTTCCCATTATCCAGTGTATCGTGAAACTGTGAACTAATTAAGTCCTGTGGGATATACAATCGGTGCTGGATTTTTTCCCGCTTCCCCCTCCCTCTCCTTTCAGTAGGCTAAATTGCATTATATATTGATATAAAAATAATTCTGCAACTCTTCCTTAGATAATGATAGAGTAAGTTACAAACACTAATGATGCCGAATGCAGCAGTGGGGCAGAGGCCTGCTGCTTACTTACTGACCTAATTAAGTCGTACAGGGGCAAGTACTTCAAACGCAAGGTGGGGCAAGGGCCTAAATCAGTTCCTGAAGAAGTCCATAAAAGCTATTCTCTGGGGGATGACCAGGCACAGACCAGACCCCAGGAAAAGGCCAAGTTGGTGAACTCAAACTTCATTAAGTCTGCCATGAAACTCACAGATCTACAGCCAGCAACATGAAACTCCAAGAAATTTTGGGGGTCCTCTAGATTCAGAGCTGAGCCCAGCTCAGATTATGACCATGCAAGCAACAGCTCAGAGACCACATTTGAAGGGACAAAACTTAAGTGATATTGCATCACCTCCCAGAAAATACAGCCATTTTCCCTGGCTGAGGATCCTACCCAAAAGTTTTCAAAGACGTTCAACCCTGACCATAAATTCAAGTGACTCAAGGGAGCAGCACACACAACACGATTAGGACAGCCAGCATTTTAAAAAAATAACTTTCTAACTTTCAATGGTAGCTATGGCCCATTTTTCAAGCAAAGTTATGTTGAAATCAAAGGTGGAAGAGCTCTCTTCCCTGCAGAATTAAGCTTAGGTATCTCACTCAGATCATACAAAAATTAAGGTATCTAGAATTAAGCTCTTAATTTGCATTAAAATAGATCTTTATAAGTATTCATCAGGGGGAAAAAAAAAGGAGCTAAAGAAATGGGAGAAAAAAATGCATCTGTGAAGAATTTGCATCTAGGTACAATGACCTTCTGGCATTTGGAGTTTCTTCATATCTAAGACAATAAAAGAAATTCAAATGACAACCACCTCATTAACTCACTGAGAAAGAGTGCTTGTGGTGCTTGCTAATCTCATCAGATAATTTTGGTGTCCCTGGTTTAAACATGCACTTGCAATTCAAACAGAAGGTGAGGGAAAACCACGGGAATGCATATAATATATTCTGGATGTGACCAGAAACTTGGAGGAGCGGGTCTGGCAATATGGTATTCAAAACCCAACCAGCATGGCTAAGGTCTGATTCCTAGATGAGTTACAACAGACTTTTAATGCAATTTTTAGTAAGGCTGACACAGAGATCCAGGGTGAATTCACTGTCTGGATATTGTTCTGCGGAGTCAGGCAAGAGAAAAATGGACTATTTCCAGGCCAAGGTTTCTGCTGGTCAAAGAAGGCAGGTCAAGCTGATCGACAACTCTGCCGCTTGCTGTAGACCAGGATCCTTATGCACGGATTCCTCTTCAATGTCACTGGGTTGTGACTGTGGGTTATTGCTAACAGGGCTGCTAAAAGCATAATAGAAACACAGACCTGGAAGAGATCACCACGGGGTTTGATTTCATGCTACTGGGGGTATCATGTCACCCAGCCTCTCCCATGCAACCACCAGGTTCCTCCCCAGGCATTTCTGGAGCTTTCTGCCCAGCATTCTCCCACCAGGATACTGCCACGAAACCTTGTCATATTCACAGTCTATGTTTGCCTCATTTCCAACTTACCAAATCCCAACTAATCACATTACTCTCTTCCTTATTATTTTAGGAATTATCGACAGGTCCCATTAGGTGTCTTACAAAGACTGAAGAAAAGAATGGCTTTACCTTAGTCTGAAGTTCCTAGAACCAACCTTTTGAGGTTTGGGTTCTTTTAATTTTGTGTTCTGAACTAAGGTTGTTCTCTCTTCTTGCCAATGCCTGTTCAATTCACGCTCTTGACAAGCCTCTGTCAGCCTTTCTGTCATGCCTCTTCCTACTTCCAGTGTCATCCTGGAGCAAATGCCGGTTCCATCATCGTCTAATCATCTCTACCCTTACCCTCTCACAAAGCCCAGCTGTGCTAAGACACTCCTGAGTTGTCAGCATACCCGGGCACCGTTCAGCAGGCAGAAGAGTAAGCAGAAAACAAAACACTGAGCAGTATGTCTATGCCAAAAACTGCTATGGATCAGGCCCATTTTTAATGAAATGCTTTGAGATCCTTGCATGAGAGTGCAACAGAAGTGCCAGCTGTTATTATAAAGAGATGCAGTCCCATTACTTGTACATAGAGTTGTGCTGCCTGCTAATAGCACCATTATCCTAAGGCACGTGGTGCTATTAATGCATTTCACTGCTTGGTGCTGAACCTGGGGACCATTATTTCCACTGGAAAGGTAAGGCCAGTTCACATGACATGATTTAAACCTCTACGGTGAAGCATGCATATGCTGCACCAGGTCGTAAATCTTAACGGGATGCTGTCAGCTAGAAAGGGACCAAAATTGAAACCATTTATCTGAACTCCCCACCCATCCACCTCTGCTCACCCAGGCCAGTTTTGGGAAGAGGGATAAAATGATTCCAAACGCCCGCTGGGTTCATTAAGCAGCAGCAAATCCCAGATCTAAAAGCGCTGCTGGTTTCGTCCCGCTCTCCCTGAATGAATTCATTCATTCAGGACACTCAGGACTTCCTCCGTTTTCCCTGCTCTGAGGAGAAGAATCAGTGTGGGGACAAACCTCACTACTGCTTCCTATTCTTGCCCCTATCTGAGTCAAAAGACAACCTGTCATCTTCTCATCCCTGAGACTACGGGACCCGTGACGCAGCCGAGCTGTTCAGATCACAGCCAACAGCAGGTAATAGCTCCTCTAAGCCACAGCCCACTCTTTAGGGCGGTAGAGATGCCCTTCTCACATTTGGGAAGGAAAATATGAATGAAAGGAGTAGTTACCATTTGATCTGATGCTCACCCGAGCACTGCCCTTTCCTGTCCTCCTGCAGATGCCAACTAGCGATATTTTATTTTCTCCTTACCTGAGTATGTTCCTGGCAACATAACTAGCAAAAAAAACCCTAATAGGTAAAAGGTTACACGTGACATTCCTTCACAGACCAAGAACAGACTTAAAACAACAGAAAAAAGGAAAGCAATTGTATTTTACTCAGCTGCAATATTAACATGCATGTAAAGTAGATTTGCAGGGCAAATATTCAGCAACTTTTGCTAAAAGATCTAGAATCTGATGCTAGATTCTACACATCAAAATTACTCTGCCAGGACACAGCAGCTACTTCTGGAGTGGTGGAGACACTAAAGGAAATTTCATTGCAGAGTTAAAAATTAACATGATAGCTTTAATATCAACCCTGAAAAAAACAAACTTCAGTTTCCTAGGTCTCAACCATACTAAGACATTTGCATGATAATTTGGTTTATGAGACAAAAAACAACATTTGGTCTGATAAGCGAGGTGTGTAACTCAACTCACTACCACTATGTGCTAGGTCTCCATCACTTCTCAGGAGCTGCTCATTTAGGAAAGGATGGTGAAAAAGGGATATTTGATGTTCCCCAAATATCCAACCCCTCTGAATTTCTTCTCACGGTTGGTGCGACCCAGCGTGTAGCTCAACACCTCCAAAACCCACCCCTGCTCGTTGCAGTGGGGTTGGACTAGATGACCTTTAAAAGTCTCTTCTAACCCAAACCCTTCTATGATTCTATGATAAAAGTTCTGCAACACCCCAAGGACTCTAAAAGGATATTTTAGGTTTGCAATGAACATTTTTAGACACAGAGCCTTATCATGATGTTAGTTCAGAATCATAGTTTCTGTAATGAACACTTTATGGATGTCTTCCTTTTTGCTATACCACACATAGCACTGGGAACACTGTCCCATTTTACTTCAAATACCGAAGAGGGGCAAAACCCAAATATAAGCAGAGCTGCCCAAGTGCTAAATCTCTGCCAGAAAGCTGAAACTGTGTCTCCTGACTAAAATTTCTGCTCAAGTAACAGAAAATAACACTTTCAGAACAGACTTTGAATTTATATAAAAAAAAAAAGAGTGTTAAAAAAGATATACATTGCCTAGAAAATAAGGTAAAGCTCATTTATGTCCCAAAAATACATGATTAACCATAGTTAAGCATTAATTCAGCTGCACTGCATTAGAACTGCTATTCAAAGTTGGAAAGCATTTAATATTATATATTGCTGCAGCTCAGCCTAAATTGTTTTTTTTCCGCCCTCCCTTTAAATGTACACAATATTACAAATTTAATTTTAAGCTGTTTGAATCAGTCTGTAAAAAAGATTTGATTATACCTGAGTGTTCTGGCCCCAGTTTTTCCATATCTCAGTAATCTTGGCGGTAATTGGCTGATTAGCTCCCTCACACTCCATCTCTGCCTCAGTTTCCATGGTAATGTTACAGGAGCTATTATAGATGAGAACTTCATCTCTTTCCACTTTAGGGCTGAAACGAGAAGGGAGGTTAAATGGGGTGTCATCAATCTTAATGAAATGCAATTATTTTTACTCTTATTAATCATTGCAAGCCATTAGCTTGTGGCAACTCCTGGCCACCATTTGTCAAACTTTGCAAATTTCTGTAATTTTGTTTCCATTCTTTTATTGTTTATTTGTTTTTCCCCCCTTTATCTGCACACACTCAGGATGAAAATACATGCAGTAAATATCTCTCAGTGATGCCTTTTCTTGCTTCCCCAAACTGTTACAAATAGTAGTAAATGCCATTCGAGGACTAAGGCAGGAAGATAAGTGCAGAGAACAGCCAGGGAATCAGCAGTGTTAGGATCAAAGATGGACTCCTACATGGAGTAGGGCTTGTTCGTGTCCCCCCCCCCTCCCCGTCTTACTCACACTTAGCAATAGGGAATGAATAACTTGCAACTCCCCTAGGGCAAGTGGAGAAATTGGAAAAACCACACAACTGGCTAACTGGTCCCTAATTCCAACTGTGAAAAAATGAGCTCATTTAGGGGTTCCAATTCCTGCTACCCAGCTGATTGCAATGATGCTTTGTTGCTAGCATTGGAACATTAACTTAGTAAATTAATTAAACTTACTTAACAGCCCAGACTAAGCAGATTCGATATATGTGCCAGTTATACTAACAGACATTCGCTCTAAAGCCTCTCCTTGCACAGGGGGAAGAAGTAATAAATAAAAAAAAAAGGTGATGGGGAAGAAATATTTTTTTTCATTGCTGCTGACAGCTGCTGACTTTGGTAGCACTTTGTTACGGGGAGCTATAGGTTCCAACAGCCCTCAAAATGAGGGCGAAACTTCCCAATTTCTTTCTACAGGCTTCAGATCAGGAAGGGATAACGCAATGTCATTTTTCATTCCTTCCCTGACCATTGCTCCTTCATCCTCCTCTCCCCACCCCACCATCAGATATACACCTGCAACTTGTGGGAAGGAGAGCAGAAAGGAGAGGAGCTACAGCAGCACCAACATAGCTCAGAGATTATACCACTTTTCTGAATAGCTAAGAAAGGACAGAGTTCACAATGTGATTTACTCAACAAAATAGAGGTTGAGATAAGCGGGACCAGGATTTTTAGAGGTCTCCAGGTTCCCCAAAAGCCCCCTATAGCACAAATTTCTAAAATGCCAAAGTCAGGAGCTTAAGTTCTACCAAAATTGACCGAGTTGAAAAGCCAACACTCAGAGCTTTGTTGGGAGGATGACAATCAGGGTGATTTGATGAAGCTGAAGTTTTCAAACCATGCTGGATGTGGCAGCCCATTGTAAAAGCAAAAAGCTGCTCTGACAGTGAATTTAAAGGGTATTTGTTTTGTTGCCCTTTTTCAGGGTTAAAGTGTTAAAGGAAGCAGCCACATTAGAAACTACCAAAAAAAAAAAAATGCCTTCTGCAAGTAGCTGAACCTTTTTAATAGTGGATTTTTATTTCTATATTTAAATGAACCTTTCCCTCTGCTGTATCAATAATCAAAAGCCAGCCAGAGGGAACGACACTTGCTTTTGATAGCAACACTTTGAGAACTGCTCTTGTCCTGCACAATTATTCAATGGACCGGGCTTAGTACTTCTTTTTAATGCTAGAAGAAAAAGCCACATCCTTTAAATAACCAACTATTTTAAAGGCTGAAGAGGGTTGTTGTTGGCTCGATGCAGGGCATGGACCCAATTTGCCAGGCACTGAAGTCAGTACAAGGACCTCTGCGTGGTTGTTCACGTCTTTTTACAAAAAGTCAACAAGCTTTGCTTGTAGGCGAAGAGCCAGTTCCTCCCTGTCCTCTAGTAACTGCATCCCGAAACCTTGATGCTGGAAAACTGTTAACAGATTGCAGTATTTAAAGGAAATGTAAGAAAAGAAGGGGTGATTTGTTAAAAGGAATTCGGGGAAGTGTCTTGGTACTGGTGATGTTAATGGCAAACCCTACAGCTCTCTTAAGGAACATGTATTTCCCACTAAGTGTTTATAAAGTGTATGCTGTAACAGACTAGATTAGAAAGTTTATTCAAATCACTGTAAAACTAGTAAGAAAGCAGAGATTTAATGTGCAGTTAATCCAGGAATTATTTCAGTATTTTTTTCCCCATTCTAGAACAAATGTCGTAACCCTTGAACACTCGCTCAGAACTCAAATCCATTTTTTTTAAATTTTGTTATTGTTAGCTAATATTATTAATTACAGTAATCAATGTGCATTATTTTCAGGAATTCCCCAAACAGTTCATTCATGTTCAGTTTGAACATTTTAATTCTCTAAGACTTTGTTACAAATTCCATTAATATTTTTAAGTTAAACATTTTTCTGAACTGAAATTTGAAAAAAAAAAGTTCTCAAAAGCTCTGAAATAGGTAATTTGGATAACTTCAAACTCTCTCTTCTTCTACTTCTCCCCAGAAGTTTCAGATCAGGAAACTCATCTGAAATCAAATAATCCTCTTTACCCCTGCTCCCTTTCAGCAAGGCCCAGTGTAGAAATAAATTCACCAGAAAAAAACATCAGTACTCTGGAAAATTCCTCAGCAGCCCAAGAATTTCATAATTCTTAAAATATCCGTCCCTTATGAAACCCAAGTCAAATTAATCAGAGCTCAAATGCTGGTGGGGAGGAAATGACAGACTGACGGGCAGATGCTCTAACTGTGTAATCCTCTTTTTTTTTTCTCTAAATGTTTATTTTTAATTTTTTTAAAAAGAAAGTTAAAAAATTGTGTGACTCATGTCTTACTGTCTTTGTTCAGTAAATGCCAGTTGGCTTTCTTCCCTCAACACAGAGCATCCGGAACTCCCTCTGGTGACTCACAACACCAGCTGTGACACAAGGACCAGATAAGGATGGGGACCAAATCCCTGCAACTCCATTAAAATACCAGGGTCATAGCATCATGCACCAGCCAGGAATGGGTTCATCATGTCGAGAAAACCATGGGCAATGTATTGCAGGGATATTCTAATTCCCTATTTGTTTAATATCGTTTGGAATTTTTTTTCACCTGTTTATTCCTTAATTCAGACCTCCCTCTTACTCATAGGAGTAAATGCTCTGCAGGTATAAATCCCCACCGCTCCATTAAAGGCAATGGTACCAATTTATATTCCTGGACAACCTGGCCTCGGATTTGCAAAGCCTGAGCCTTGAGTAAGTGCCTGAGCACCCTTGCTGAGTAAATATTGCACAGCCTGCTGAATTTTCGCTGTGACTTTTTACTCATGAAACTGCTTGGAGAGAGGAAGGGTGGGGGTGGAGGGAGGGAAAGGAGGAGGAAAAAAAAAAAAAAAAGACAACTGCTTTTCATAATGCCTAATCTTTTTCCCCATTGGCATCCACCAGATGTTGCTTTGGATCAGAAGATAAATATTAAAACCTAAGAAGGAACAAAGCAGGCTGTTTACGAGATGGATTTTCTGATGTCTCTCAAACACTTTAAAAAGATGGGAGGGAAGGAGGGGGGACTAAAGATGCTTTGATAGACACAAGGAACAAGTTTCACAACCCAGCGGAGCTCTCTAGTGGTCTCAAGGCTAAACTGCTCTCTAGGCAGAGACCTAAGAATTAGAAATTTGCTCCTTCAGTCTATCAGGGACCGATTCTGCAAATGGTGGAATACCTTCTGGGGGATGTCGGTCACAGATGGGCACACTCAGCTGTTGGAAAGTCGCAGCACTAACCTGGCAAAGAGTCCAGCAAAACGCCTCTGGGGTGGGTCAATGTCCCTCCAGTGCCACTGAGGTGGGCTGTCCTCACAGACGTATAGGTAAGACATAGACCCCCTCTGGTGATAGGAACCCACCGTGACTTGGACGTCACATTCAATGAAGGTGGCTCTGTCTTCTCGGCAGTCAACAGAAGAATGTGTCAGGCCACAGAGAATGGCCAAAGATGCTGCAAAGACAAGAGGAGGGGGAAGTTACCCAATGCAGCCTACACACCACTGACTTTAAGCAGATTTTAGCAACTAACATTTGTCACTGTTGATTCCTGTGCGTGTCCCAACCTCCCTTTTGGTGCATCATTTTTGAGGACAGGTAGGTCTCCAAGCAACTCCTTCAGCTCCTTCTGCTTTGAGTGAGCAAGCACATACCATCCTTTGTGCATCAAGCATCAGGATGATCTTTAGGACCAAATTGCTCCATCCAGAATAAGGTGACATAAGCGATTAAATAAGAGCACAGACATTTCTTCTGAGGAAGATAGACCATGGTTTACAGATCAGGAGTAAGGCACAAACCTTTTACCAGGGGTATATGACAACTTAATGTCTATCACAGCTTTGAAATCCAGAAATAGCTTTAGTGAAAGCATTGCCACACCTTGGACGGCTTCTAGGGAACTTGTGTGAACTGGGATCTCCCAGTTTGCTTTTTACCTGAGTGTGACTAGAGACTTGATCCAACTTTGACTCCATGGATGTGGTAGAAAGTGTAATGGGAGCAGCTGCTTTATTTTGAGGTGCATTTAAGGAACAAGTGGTGTGAAAAAAATTAGGTTTTCTTATTCTAAACCCAGAAAAAATGCTTAAAAAATAGTGAACTGTCACTGAAGTTCAGACCAGTTCAAATGTTTGGTTTTAATAACTTTTTGAAAAAGGAACCCTTCAAGCACTAAACCATGTCTAAAACTGTTTCTCTCAAAACCCTGAGCATATAAAGACTTTCGGAGAATTTTCATTAATCCTGAATGAATAAAACAGTTGTAATGAACCTGTCTGTGGATAGTATTACACTCTGCACTGTGGTATCCAAGAGTGTTCTTCAAGTATCAGAAGTGCAATCAATGGGGATTTATCAAGAAAGGAATTGGTTTTTGTTTGCTTTTCTGAATTCCAGTTTTTTCAAAAGGCATCTTGTTTGCTGGGAAAGTGTCATTGTCAATTAATGTCTCAGCTCCTAAGAAATTCTGAAAATTATTTTTGAAATGGTAAGAATATGAAAATGTTACATTTCCTATGTTAAAAGATTTAACACTTTTTCCTAAAAATCATTATTTCATAAGGTGTATTTTTGAAAAGTTTATAGCTGTTCAATGTTTAAGGTATTTTTTTAAATATTAAAACCTAGCATTTCATCTGCTCTGAACTTCAGAGAGAGAGTTCACAATTTTTCTGTATTTTTCTTCTCTGCATTTAGAAGGCAGATTAAACTCACATTGCACAGTTTAAGAAAAAACCAACAGGTTGCTGAGGAAATCAAAAGGAACTTTGGTTTTCTTTTACAGTCTTGAAAAGAAGATGGCAAAGTTTTCCTAGGTGGAAAAACCCTATGTTAGGATGAACATTAGAAATGACCCACAGAATCTCAGGACCTGAAAATTTTCTTTGATACCTTGCTGCTGTCGAAGAGCTTGCCTGGCTAACGTAGGTCACCAGAAGATATTTCCTGCACAGCCCTTAGAGCTCAGCAGAAGAAGAGCCTGTCACTCTTTGGATACCCCCGAAATGTTATGTGGAAATCGGGCATTTCTGCCGTGATCCAGTGCCCTCATGTCAATGTTATCATGCCTGTAGAAATGTAAGGCCTTGTATTCTGCCAACTGCTGAAATAATTTTTAAGTGAAACCAGAGAAACAAAGGTAATTATTTATAAATTCTAAGCTAAACAACAAGGTTACAAAGGCTTGTAAAGGTACCAGCGGAAGCAAAACCCAAAAAATCCCTGTTTAATATATACATCCCAGAATCAAACCTAAGACTGCCGTCTCCCTCTCAGGTGGAAGGAAGGACAGATCCCGTCTCCACACTTTATAGATCGTGACCATCTGATTGAGATACCACTCTTCGAGGAGTTGTCCAATTCTCATTCCTTCTTTGGTGATCTCTGAGGTCCTCCTATTCCCCTGCTCCTACAGGATTTAATGCTTTTCTCATCTAGGAGGAAATCCTGGCCTCTCATCCCCCTACCTCTAACTATTAAACGTAGTAACTCTTGGTATTATCGGTGTCATTATCTCCTGCCACAACAGTAGCAAAAAATATCAACTAAAGATTGCAACACACTTAATATGTCCTAAAAGGGTAGTCCAGGACACCATACTTCTCCCTGCTTAATTGACTAGTGTTCAATCCCCAGAATTCTTTATGCTTTATATTCCTTATAAAGATAAAACCTGGTAATCACGTGTAATGCAATCCCATCGCTGAGATGAACTCATTCATCCCCTTATGGCTTCTCTTTTGAGATCAGACACAACGGCAGCCAAATCTCTGCATGTTGGTAATGGGTTAGGGACCGGCTGCCCCCAACCCTGTCTTTGAGGGATGCTCTGGCTTAAGCCAGGATCCTGGGATGCTCAGCACAAGGGCTTTGTTCTGGGTCACTTTTTAATAACTGTCGGACATGTGATGAAGCTAAAACCTACAGGAGGTCCAAGGGCAGCCGCAGATTGATTGAACAACTGCCCAAGGAGTCCCTGTGCCAAACCGCACATCCCCAGTTATCCACTGCTCACAAAACAGACTGCTGAGCATAACATTAACATGTGCTTAGAAGAGAAGACAAAGTCATTTATGTATTTTTTAAAAAGAAAGAGAGAAAAAAAAGAAAAGTGAGAGGGAAAAAAGAGACCTGTTAAGGTCATCAAGTCCAACCTCTGCCTATGACGAATTGCTCCCTAGGAGACATTCATTTAACACAGACGAGTTTCCGAGTTTCAGAAGTCCCAAGAGGTGACTTTGCAAGCATCTATTCCACCGCCTGATAGATCTCACTGTCAGAACATTCCTGCTGTGTAATCAATATGTATATTTATTTTTTTTTCCTCTTTCTTAATTCCATTTCCGGATTTGAAAAATAGAAGGGTCTTTAGTTAGACCCCCACAATAAATGTCAGAGGCCCTGGCTTCTACTGAGGTCTCAATTGCCACAATTCATCCTTCTCATATCTTCTTCATACGAATCACCCCATTTCCCTGGCTATAGTCCCCCTTGGCCCTAACTTAGCACATCTCCTTGGTACCTCTGCTCTACCACAACCAAAACTCTTTCCTCTCTGTCCTCTTGCCCCATACAAAGAACTCCATCAAACCATGTCTCTCTTCCTTTTAAACAAGCCTCATTTCATTTCTGGACTTTAATCTAATCCCTACACACCCACTTTTACCAATGTAATTTGGCTAACTGTAGGTCCAAGACTCGCTAACGAAGATCCCAAGAGCTGTTACACCAAAACCCTAAAGCCAGACCTGTTATTCCAAGCACATTGATCTAACCAGGAAAATCAGACTCTGCTTTTTCCCTGATGGATCTTCTTATCAGTTCACCTCCTTTTAAAGGTGCCTTCTTTACCCTTACCCCGATGTCAAACGTACAGTCTCGGGTACTGCCTTACTGCAAAATTTATATATTGTAGTTACTCTAATATCTTAACATGAATATTCAGTTATTTTCTCACCTGCCTCAAGCTTCCTGCCAGTCTTCCCATCTTTCACAGCAGCGGAATCCAATCCCACAGACATTAACCATGTGTTCTGCAAATTTAACCTGAGTTGAACAGAATGCACAGCTGTACCTGCACTCCTCAACAGCGCTGTGACACGAGCAACAAAGCAAGAACAAGAGAAGGGGAGAGCTCTCGGCATCAAGCCAGTTATCTCTCTACCAGACCTTTAAAGACTTATGGGTTGGTTTGGTTTTTTTGGTTTTGGTTTTGGTTTTCCTTGAAGGGAGTGTGGCTTTGTTAATTTTGCTAATTTTCTAAAGCCCTAGAGGGTGAAACTCAAATTTTTAGCTCTGTTCTGATTTTTCTGCAGCTTGCAAAAGACAACAAGTCTTATGAAAGAGTCTAGGCTTGCTTTCCTCTTCCTTGTGCTCTGGACTGAGCACGTTTAAATACTTAGCGTGCCCAGCTCTTGTCCATGATCAAACCGAAACCTTCCTGCAACCCCGCTCCACACCTATTCCTAAGGAAGACACCGTGGGGCAGATTTATGGATGGATCCTGCTGAGCCCGATGGTTCCTCATGTCTTAGAAAACTGTCCGTTAAACAGGAAAGAAGTCACAATTCCTACCTGCAGAACCTTGCCCTGCGGATTTGATCACATGGGTCTGCTAGATGGACCTGTTGGGGATTCCCATGTGAACATCTCTAATCTTAAGGTGGTCAGACACAACATGACCCAGCGCTGAAACCCCAGGGTAGTGAGCTGCCACCTTACATCCCCCAATGCCAGAGGGGAGGTGGTTCTGCTTCGCAGCATGCTGTAACAGAAGAAATGCAGCTTGAACTCTTCAATTCTCATCACCCGGTCCACCAGCAATGCCGGGAAATGTCAGACAAGCATCCAACCTGGCCTCACCAGCCTCTGCACCAAAGGAGCCCTGGGGCACCACAGACCTGTCCCTCCCATCTCCTTCATGGCTTATGGTCCTGCACCCCCAAAGTCACTTTGCCACCTCTCCCATGTCGCCGAGGTTGCGACAGAAAGGTCTGAGCACTGGATGTGCGAGTGCCAAGTGGCAAACATCCCCAGACAAGCAGCAGCATGTAAACCACAAGGTGAGACAGGACTAACTGCTCTGAATAAGTGAACTCATGCCCTAAACAGTGGAGGTGTGTAATCCTTTAAATATTAGGAGGAACGCTGTCTGCAAAGCATCTTGAGTACAGATTCACCAATGTCACACATAGATGGGCATAGGCTGAATATGACTGTCTCAGGGAGTACAAGTACCTCAGAAAACGCAGATTTAAGCTGCCTCCAAAGGATTATTTTTTTTAATGTAAAAAAAAATAACATTTTCCTGTAAATACTTCATTGACAGAGAATCACAGAATGGTTCGAGTTGGAAGGAACCTTAAAGATAATCAAGTTCCAACCCCCCCGCCATGGGCAGGGACACTTCCCACTAGATCAGGCTGCACATTTTTGCAACTCGACTGCTGAGATTTAAAGGCTGCACACGGCAAAATCCAGGGCAGGAGAGAGAAGGGTTGTCTTGTAACCAGCCTCAAAGCAATAGTGCCTCTGCCCCTTTGGTTAGTGAGGCAATGCATCCTTTGCGTCTTCTCTCCATGAAACGCAACCAGCAAGCAGGCAGCAAACAGCGTTCACTTGCTGACATCTAGTGTCAGCAATAAGCATCGTGGCCATGCCTGTAAGACTGTTTCCCCCAGGCTCCCTCTGCTGCCTACCCCTCAGCGAATTTTGAACCCAGTTATTAATGTTTTCACAGTTTGGACCAATTTGTTTACATTTTATTCTGCTATTCTTCCTGCAATAGCCAGACTTTCCTATTTTGTGCTCTGATTATTTTTTTCCAGCACTCCAATACCATGTCTTCTTTCTTGTTTGAAAAATAATAATAAGCACTTGTGTGGACTGTGCTTGGATATTGTTTAAAAAAAAAGAAATGGAGCCCTTATGACCTCTTGTTGTCTCCTTTGTTTTGCTTGTGGTTAGATTTTAAAGCCCTTATTTTTTCCCCTTCCACATTTCTTAGTATTCCTCATGGATGAGGAAAGGAACCATTCAAAATGACAATAGCAAAGTTAGAACTTTGGAATAAGTGAGGCTGAAGAGGAATGCTGGATGCCTCTTGTTCCAACCCTTGCTCAAAAGAATGTTGACTTTCACATTGGACTGGCTTCTCAGCAACGAATCAAGTCAACTTCTGACTATTTCGGAGGACGGAGATTCCACACACCTTTGAGCAAATCCATGGCAATTCACCCTGATGGACACTCTCACTGCCACCTTTCTTCCAGGTCCACAGAGTCCATGAATCTGTAGTCACCTGGATGACAGATGTCTGGATGGCCACAGAACAGCAAATATTCCAGTAGATCTCAGGATGTTCTCCCAGCAACAGAACTATGAAGGGGCTGAAGTGTTTTGCTACCAAGTGTTGCACTATTGCAACACCAAGGCAGGTGCTCTGTTTTTTAGCATTTTGGGAATAGCATATGTCTAGGGTGACTTTTAAAATCTTAAATCCAACCTTTTGAAGATTTTAGGAGATTAATTCTCATCTGCCAGTAAGAGAGGGAGGAAATATATCTTGTCCCAGGAAATGACCATTTCCAAGACTTTCCTCCAAAACTGAGGCAGGTTTATTTCTCTCTTTGAGAGAGTTGGAGATCATGGCACCATTCCCTGCTGTCTCTCTCTGGTTAAGGAGGATGCTCTGGCTGTGGGATAATCCCATCTTCCTCTCAAGGAGTTCAAATTCTCATCCTCAGCTTCCCAAAGATACGAACTGGCCATAGTGCTTCATTTATCTACCCTCCCAGTTATTCACCCTTTTCCTCCCACCCCCTCACCCCACTGAAGCTGTCTCACCATGCAGCCAAAGCACAAAATATATGGGGTGGCAGAAGAAAAGACATTTAAGGGAGCACAGCTCACTAAGATGGTCATGATGGCCAAGACACTCTTTGGTATCCAACTCTACAGCGCTCATGCACATTTTATGAGACAGTTTTCCCAAGGAATAGCTGCCACAAGGAACTGCCAGCATGGTGCACATCTCAAACACACCCACAAAGCCTATGTGGCCACAGGCACATGGTTGATCTAGTCCAAAGCCCATGGCCATTGACACAAAAACTCCCCCTGACAGCAACTGTCTTTGGACTGAGCTCAAAAAACAGAAGTCAGTGCTATACTGTCTCCTCTCCTTTCTCCAAGGCTGCTGCAGCTATTTTCCTGGGATGAGATACACTGGGACCCCCTACTTTTGAGTCAAGGTAAGGTTTTAGGGGATGTTTTTAACACAATGCCAGGTTTTGCATCTTAGCTCACCATGTAAGCGCGGGGCAAGGCAGCTCAGGTCAGTCATCGTCATGTTGCCCAAAGTTTCACAGGGGGTGCCACAGACTGTGACCAAAGTCTTCCTTGGGGAAAACCCAGTTCCACGCAGGTAAATTGCTCCTCCTTTCAAGCCACCTTGGAAAAGGACAGAAAATGTGATTTAAGACAGAACCTGACAGTCAACTGTTAACAAAGGTATTTTTTTTAATTCGTCGTTTTTGCTTTCCTGCCAAAAAAAAACCCCAGTCATCACAATCCCTTGCACTGTACCCTGTGGAGGAGCTACAGTAAACCTTCATGACTTACCCCAGTTGCGACGCAGAGCCGTCACTGTCAGCTGAGAGGTGAATGTTAGGTTGGAGGAAACACGGCCTCTGGAGACATCCAGGCCCAGCACACGGTACTCGCCAACAGGGAGCAGAGGAGCTGAGCACTGCAAAGTGGAGCGAGTGATGGTGACACCACTACAAGAAAAGTCTCCAACAAATACGTGGATGGTGTCCATCTCTGTGATACGTGATACGGTCATTGTTAAAAGGAGACCAGTTGCAACAAGCGAAAGGAATGCTGGGGTAAACTCCTTGCTGTAACTTATTCTTCCAAGGTAATAGGAGATGCCATCTACTCTTAGACTCAAAGCTCTAGTCCCATTACCTGGAGGCACCACGCACTGGATAGCTACACAGGTGACACTGAGAACAAGGCAAGGGTGGTAATCAATGAGAACAGAAGTCATCTTTCCTTTCAGTGCCGAGCCTGCTAGGGTGAGCAGGCCCCCACCATTGGTACTAAAGTTTTGTGGGTAAAACTGATGCACCTGAGGCAAGATGGTGAGACTACTGGACACCTTTCTGAAGCAAGCTTGTCCACTTTTCCTGTTGGACACGGAAATGTTGTGCTCCCCTGGGGCAATGCAGTCAGTTCGGCACTTAATACTGGTCTCGTTCCAAAATGTCACCTTGCAGACAGCCCTGTTATTCACGTGTACCATGGGGCTGTCACTTGGCCATGCCAACCTCCATCCTTTTATTGTCACATAGGTGAATGTCCCATTGGTCTCCCAGGTCACCAAATCTACAAGGGGGGTCCACTGCTCGTGAAGGTGGAGTGTACAGTTTCCAAGGCAGATGCTGTTGATCCCATTGACAGTCACTGTGACGTTAAGAGCCCAAGATGCCTCAGCCAACCACTGATAATGCAAAGGATGGGTCCCTGGAAGGACAATACAACTAATGGCATCATTATCGGAGTTCTGAATCTCACAGGAGTAATTACTCCCCAGGCTGACTTGTACCAAATTCCTCCTGGATTTTAAAGCAATACCAGATATAGTGAGTAACATCCCACCACAGATTGATCCTCGTGATGGGAATATGGAGGTTATCCGTGGAGTTACAGTAAGGGCCTGCAGCCTTGCTGTCACATGAGCATATCCCAGCTGCCTCTGGATAACTTGGATGGGGAAAGTTCCAGGTTCCAGACTGTTCAGTGGCAAAGAGCACTGATAAAACATTGCAGATTCGTTGCCACGCTGAAGCTCAAGTTCACATTCATTATGCCCGAGTTTAGCCACAGACCCAGTGATGTTTACTCCCTGGATGCTCAAGAGCAGATTGCTCTCTGTGATTTCCATTTCAACAATAGTAATCAGAGGAGTCAAAGCTCTTTGGTAATTAAAGGTGGCGGTCCTTTTTGTAAGGAGAGCATGATGAAGTGACCTACTGCTGATGACTACATTTACTCTAACAGAGATGTCTTGCGAATCTCCATTAGACCAATTAGCAGCTGGTGGGGTCAGGCACCAAACTGTCTCTTCTTCCACATGAGTAACCGTACAGGTTTGCCTGTTCATTGAAACAGAAACCAGGGCAGGATTTTGGCTAAAGCCCACCCCAGAGATTGTGAGCAGCGTTCCACCTAAGAGTAAAACAAAACAAGGAAGAAGGACATTATATGCAGGAAAGGAATTAATCACTGTCTGTGAACAATCACAAACCATGATAAAGCTGATAAGCACAGCTGACAGTCTTAGCCAGGTCAAATGGAAGAAGAAAGTAAGTCCTTTTTCTTTTTGGAACAAGACAGCTAGAGATAATAGCAGCCATGTATCAGGATAATCCAGATGGACAAGAGGCTAAGGTAGCCAGCGACCTTTGTGGCAGTAAAAAGCCACCACAGAACTGAATGAAGCTGCTGGAGAGGACCCCTGAGAGTAAACAGGGACTGAACTCTTCAGGGAATGGGACTGTCTGTACGGACAGGTGGGGACATGGTAGAGGTGTTTTGGTCCTGCTGCATACAGGGAAGCAAAGTGTGATATGACTGCTTTTAAACAAAAAGCCAGAACCATAGACCTTCCTTCAATCTTCACTTCTGCCTGGCCACTCAAGCAGAGTCCCAGATTTGCCATGCACTGCTGGTCACTTGCCCTTGAGGAATTCACTGACCAGAAAAGCCAATAGATTGACGAATGCTTCCAGCTTCAAGCCCTCCCCTGCTTATATGCTCCCAGTCTGCACCATTTGAGACAGGTTGAGCAGGAAAAGCAGTTCCCTCTCCACCGTCAAAGGCAACTCTGACCAGGGCTTCCCATGAAGGGCTGGAGGAAGGCAGGCTGTCTGCTTTCCCTGGTGGTTGCCTGGTTGATTTTTATTCCCTAGGCATCTACTTAAGAGCAGAGAAGATGACAGAGAATGGGTAAACAGACTCTTGGTGTGAACCAAGAGGGTGATTCATATGGAAAAGCAATTCAGGAAGAGTTAGACACAAAGTTATGACCTCCAGCTGGAGTTGTTCGAATGTCTATTGTTGGAAGCTGGAAGAATATTGTAGAGAGGCATCCTCATATGCTGCTTCACTGATATAATCTTCCTAAAGCATCCTATTTCTGGGTGACTCTGGGAGACAGGCTATCTGTGTCTGATTCACTCGGTTGTTTTAGGACGTGGCACTGGAGACTCCCTCTCCAAATTGACAGGAGCGGTAGCCTTGGGAGACTCTGCTCTGACCACTGAGAGCACATGTTAATTATCTGGAATAAGCAAGAATCCTGATGTCTGGATGTACACAGCATTGCAAAGCAGCGGTACCTGCATTCCCTCCCAGGGTACCGACAATCAGGGCAGCACTGAAGAAGGAGCAGTCTGGATTTCAGGAAGTGATAATCATAAAAACGCAAACCCTTCAGCATTCTCAGCCTAATCCCGTGCTTCCAAACCCAGAGGCCAGCTGAAACCTCTTTCCATCTTCCTTTATTTTGCAGTACTGGCACTCCCAGTGCTCTACCTTGCTTCACCCTCCTTATCCATTAATCCCATGCCCTTCCTTTTCCCATGACCTGGCTGAAAAATAAGTTGGTTTATAATGGCGTTCCTTTTGAGTCAGCTCAACTCTTTAATGCAGATGACCATGCAAGTCTTAGAGACAACAAAAGACTAGAGATAAGACAGGGGAAGGGCTGGTGATTTTTGCAGCAATGAGATTCTAAATCAGCTTAAGCCATTCATAAATCTACAGCCAAAGAGTTAATCAGTTCTTATTTAAATTTCAATTTATCCTTAAATATGAAAAGAGGGGTACAATAATTTTTTTCTTTTTAGTATACGTTAATTGTCAAGACTGATAACCTTTTCTCTCCAAGCTCTATCCACACTCTCATCTTTCAAGGCTTAAGCACTTCACAAACTATTGAACTAATCATGTACCACAAAGCCTCCAATTTTTCATGTCTTTAAACGTGTTGTGAGCCTGGGAGAGCAATCTGGGGAGTACCTGAGGTTGCATCACAAGAATTTCTCTGTCTTCTATAAAAGCGTTTCCAAGGGTTCATGTAAAATTCACTACAGGGATTCAACTCTCCCCCATCCCCAGCCAAAGGACAAAATAAATCAACCACCCCAAATCTACTTTTTAAGACAGAAAGTAAAACTTTTCTTTTTAATTCAGTCATGTTTTGCTCTGAAACACACTTAAATTATTTCCATTGTTTAAAAGTTTGGAAGGGGATTAATAAATATTTCACTTTTGATTAAAATTAACATCGAAAAAGGATTTTTTTTGTCTTTTCAACTTAACAGAAATTAACATCCCCTTTGGGATCACTTGAAATTGCTTGCTTCAAACCACAAGCGTACCCTGCTTTCCACCTAGCTTTCACATAGAAAGCCTTGAAAGATGGAGGCGTAATGACTGAAAGAAACAGCGCGGATGAGTCAGGTGTGGGCGTGCTTTGTTTTCCCAATGGGAACATGCAAGGATACATGAGCAAACACTTTGGGAAATCAAATTCAAAGCCCAGGGACACCGGAGCCAGCCAACCAAATTGAGGGATGCTCACTACAATCCCACATTTCCAGACTGCTGCTGTCTGCCAGTTGATGTCTGCATATTAAAGGGTCACAGATTTAAAACACCCTCATTTAAACTGATGTGAAATGGGATGCCCTTTCCATCCCTGCAGGAAAACTGTGCCCTTGATCCCTTTAACCTCCATAAGTGGCTGCAGATGTACCGACGCTGTTTACCCAGAAAGGAGCCACAACACGGCTCTATGCTGAAGATCTCCGAGAGGTACTGGATTAACGGCTCAACCCTGCAAAACACAAGCAACATAGAAACAGGTTTTGAAGGTTTGGGGTTTTTTTTTCATATTTTCCTTTCCTTCTGCAGCACTATTCTTTCTTACAACTCCTTCTAGGTTGGAAGGCCAAACCCCCACCTGGCACATCCTCTTTGTTCAATGCCACAGTGAAAAGACCCCAACTTTTTCCATGTGATTTGACCTACATCTGTTACGAACACTTTCTTATCAAGTGGTAACCTGTGAGTCAAATTTAGTCCATGAGGTGCAACTGAATAGCCCATCAAAAGAAGCAAGAATGAGGGGGTTGTTACCCATCAGATCCCGCTGTAGCCACGCCCACAGACAAGAGATGCAAGTGCATTGAAAGGACATCCCAGGTGCCTTCCCTCCTTACACCCCCCCAGCTGAAGCCCACTCAGATAAGGGTGCAGCTCTGATTCTGTCCCACCTACATCTATTTTTCCTCCTCATAACTCTCCTTTCAAAAACACTCCTATCCTTGAAAGACGCATTACAGAAGTAGACCTTCCCAAGCCTGCAATCCAGCCCACCAGAGATCAGAGTTGTCTCCTGGGATGATGTGTCCAACAGTGTCCAGCTTTGGAGTCCTCAACACAGGAAGGACATGGACCTGTTGGAACGGGTCCAGCAGAGGGCCACGAGGATG
>JAOXNO010000024.1:116656070-116708697 GCA_028565335.1 Limnodromus scolopaceus
TCCCTGCCCATGGCAGGGGGGTTGGAACTCGATGATCTTTAAGGTCCCTTCCAACTCAAACAATTCTATGATTCTATAATCCATTTCCCTCCACTCTCTGTCTCTAGAGACAAAGTGATGGTGCTGCTAACAGACTCCAATATCGGATGGGATGAACCCCTGCATGTCATCCCACCAACCACAGGCTTTCTCCTTCTGAAGTTCATTAATGCAACAAGAAGATTAGGGTGGTTTGTGAGCAAGAAAATCATCTCCCTTCTCCCCAGTATTCAGGATCATTTCTAGCAGCTGCCATGAATGAGATCTGCATGGCTGAAAAACAAAACTGTGTTGCTTGTGAATGCATTGTTGTATCCCGCTTTCAGGTTGGTTTTCCCCCACATTTTAATTCATTTATACTACATTTATCTAGGCATGAACTTGGAGCGTCACCTTAAAAGATGGAAATAGCATCATTTCAAAATTCTCTAAACAAAGCATTTTTTTTATTTTTCAAACTAGCTTTTGTTTTTCTCATGAAAACTGTTTCTTTTCTTCTGCTGTTTTCCTACAGCAGGATTTATCTGCATTTGACCTGAATCTGTGAACACCTTTGATTGCCTGAATATGCATTTTTCATCAAATCAACTGCTTTTTCTAAAATGTTTCTCTCCTGCCTCCTACTGATCCAAGGGGAGTTAATTGACTAGCATTAGCAGTTTGCTGACTTGGGTTCCACGGATCAATAAATGCCTTGATAATTATTCATAATTTTATACCACACTGCAGATTTCACCGTTAGGTACAGAATCTGTGAAAACTCTTACCTTACTTCTCAAATTAACCCTAAAATACCGAATAAGACAGAGAATGAAATTTATATTTCAAGGAGAGTATGTGCATTCACACACCTGTTTGAAGCCACAGCAACACCATTGATGATGACAGAAACGTTGTACCATCCCGCAGCCAAGGCTGGAAGTGTCACATTAATGCCATGGTCCATCTGCGCCTGAATCTGTGCCCATGAGCCCCCAATTTGCACCTTGATATCTGACCCTCGGTAGCTGGCAAACTGGGATATTCCAATCTGAAGCTCCTGACCCCCTGCAGAGAGAAGAATGGATGAAACTACTTCAGTGTTTCTGGCAACAGTTATTTTAGCACACTTAACCATTGCCTGAGGAAGAGCTTGGAGGCCCATCATGCGAGAACAGGCTCAGTCATGTCCATCAGCCCAAAACAAAAAATTAAAGACCACAATTGTTCTGTATCCTACTCAGTCCAAAGGCATCCCTGATAAGGTCACCAGCCACCAGGGTTGTCCTGAAACTTTAGCACAGTGAACTTGGCTTTGACCATCTTCAGCCACTCCCAGTCCTCTGGTACACACTCAGGATAGGATCCATGCCCACTTGCTGTAAATATCTATCTTATAAATATCTGCAGCTGATAAAAGCCAAATAAAGCATTTCTGAAGCTCACAAACTGGAGCTGAGGAGTTCTGGGATTTTTCCTAAATCCCTGACAAATGATCCAGACCCTAATATTCAGCACTATGGAGTTATTTGTCCAGAGAAGTCATGGATGCCCCATCCCTAGAAGTGTTCAAGACAAGGCTGGATGGGGCCTGAGAGTGGGAGGTGTTGCTGCCCATGGCAGGGGGTTGGAACTCAGTGACCTTTAAGGCCCCTTCCAACCCAACTATTCTATGATTCTATTTAACAGGAACCTCCCACAGCTAAATTAAAATTTCCTTGGGTACCTAAAATCAGATGCCCACATATGCTCCAAAGCACCTTGGTTTGCAGGAAACATGGTGCTCTCTCCCATTTAAGCTCTGTCGTGAGCCAAATTATATTCAGGTGATAAAGGATACCTTCCTATACTTGTTCACACTGCAGTGACAGAAAAGGACAAGGGCAGGAGAGAAGGGAATTTCAGAACCTCAATTCCTCCTGAAACACCTTAAAAAATTAGGGTGGTATGCATTAGTCCAGTTTTCACTGAGAGGGCTATATCAGTAGCCAGTGAAGAGAAACAGTCTTTATGGCATGATTCTTCTTATTGTAAGGAGGACATCCAAAAGAGCTGTGATGAATCCCACCACAGAATCGCCTACTTCTCTTCAGTGACTTTGTAATACATCTAAGCAACAAGCAGAGAGAAAGACATGTTTAGGAGGTGAATCTCATCCTCCTGTCTCCTCTGAAGGGTGTGGTTTCAACTGGACATAAGCAAGTATAAAGAGGACAAGAGGGGGTCTTCAAGTGCAACTCGCTGCTGTCATAGACCATTGTTTTACATAAATCCCTTTCCCAAACTCATCAAGAAAAAGCTGTTAATATCTCTTTACCGTCCCCTTGACCCAGCCAGCCCAAAACACGTGCCTACCCACAGAATTGCTCCAGAAGACCTGGGAAAGATCAGCGGGCCCAGAGCAGCTTCATTTTTGCCTGCTCCTCTTCTTCACTGAGGTCATTCCGTTTTAAAAGTGATGATGCACGTGGCACTGTTATCCCAGCCACACAGGACAGTACCCAGGAGCAGCTCATCTACTTTACACTCTTACCTTGTCTTAATTAAAATGAACTTTCATGGGTTAGCCTGTTCTTCCTAAAGACTCAGGACTGAGCAGCAATTTTGTCTCCCAAGCAGCGACCAGGATCACCTGCTTTTAGCATCATCCCCCAGCAGGCACGGTCTCTGTTACCATTCAGCTCCGCAGCCTCAGCTTTGGAGAAGTCTCTCCCTTTCACAAAGCAAGAGGGTCTGTATAAAGGTCCCCTCACCTACCAGCTCCTCTAAGCACGTCTTGAACCAGTACTTTTCAATTCTGTTAAGCGCAAAGCGTCAAATAAAGTTTAAAAGTTTGAAAACCTGAGAAGCTGAATATATTAATAACGTGAACTCTTTGGACTTTTTGGTCAATTGTCAGCTTAATCCTAGATGTCTGGAAGGCATTGGTGTAATTTATTTATTCTTTTTATTATATAGGAGGAAAATGATATTAAAAGCTGATGCCGTGGAGATTCTGAATAGAAGATTGAACTCAGCCACACCACCATTCACGAGACGTTATAACATTAAGGAATTCCTTGCACCTGTGCTGCCCGCGGCTAGAAAAATGTCCCCTTGGTGCTATGGTATCTGAATAATATTCAGATGATAAAGGACGTTTTCTCTTATTTATGCATTCTGGAGTAATAGAAAATGACAAGGGCATTTGGGGAAAGGAATAGAAATGCCGGGCGTGCAGCAAGAAGTGCATCTCGTCACTGCCAGTCACCAAATTCCTCGCATCCCCACCAAGTCCAGCCAAACTGCTGAGCTGGGGGGGAGATTTATTAAGGAGGGCACTGGAGAGGTAGTGAAAAGAGAAGAAAAAAAAAAATAATGATGAGATGATTGCATCCTTGGAGGAATGGGAGTGGGGAGGGTAGGAAAGCAGGAATATTTCTGTCTTCTTCTTATCTTCCTTGTTCCCCCTTTCAGATACTAGGAATCTGGTGTCTGGTTGCCACATAGAAATGTAGTAAACCTTCTTCCTAAAAGATTGTCTGTAAGTGGCCACCATTCACCATTAATGTTTTCTATTCCCAATGCCCAACCAAAACCCCATGGGGGGGAAAAAAAAAAAAAAAAAAAAAGAAGGGGTAAAAAGCAAAAAACTGAAACAGAAACTTTCAAAAGACAGGAATGTTAAACATCCCATGAGATCTACTCAGGACTTTGCCCCCACAAAGTCTGTGAAGTCTATGCTCATATTCTAAGTAGAAGATCACAAGCTCAAACTGGAAGAAACAGTTTGGCTTGGAAATGGGAACTTCTGCTTTCAGCAACCCAAAACGTACATAATGGGGTTTATGATCAACTCTTGGGATCCTGGAGAAGGACACTCTCTAGAGCTTTTATCTCTTGTCATAGTTGAATCGGTTACCGAGAATAAATGGACGGTCTAATTTCAGAGCAGAGATAGAGAAACATGACACAAAAGGAGCACTATACCCCAACTGACATCCTGTGGACATCATCCATACTGGCCTAGGGCAGGTAATTAATTATCTCATGTATGCTATAGTAAAACCAATATAAAACAACCAGGACTGATCAGGGTTAGCAGAAAACACAGGGACTACAAGTTAAAAGAACACAACAAAGAAACAGTGTCAGATCAATAAAGTCCATAGACCTAAATTCTCTCTGCCTCACCACCATCAGCAATAATAACACTTCTACAGATGATGCACAAAACATGTCTGCAGCCTTTTCACCTGCTATGCCACTTCTGTTTCTGCTCAGTGATACAACAGCAGGGTTTAAGGAAGGATCATAGCGGAACAAGTTGGTTACTGTTGTTGACTGGTACCCAGAAATTAGTGTCACATGGACAGCAGCACCTTCTGTCCCCTAGAAACAGAAATGAGGAAAGTGTCAGGGATAAGAATGCACCAATTAAAAAGTTATTCCCTATAGTCCTGCATCTCCCATACTTCACAGGTCACGCACATGGGCACTGATGAAATTTGTATATACACCAGACTCTACTTAAATATATGCAGTTATGTTGACTTTAAAGGGACATCTGTGGAGAGTTAGAAACCTTAAAACAATCCCAGACTATGCAGATTTTCATTCTCTGTATCCATACTAGTAAATTAAACATTGGTAAATCATAGGCATGGACAGTTATCCCTCTGCTTAAACTATTAGCATCATCCTGGTTATAATTTTGCCATGCAGTAAAGAGCGCTGCTGCTAACGACACATAGGCATGATTTTGCATGATACACAGATAACATCCTAAGGAGGTCTGGATGTAAAGTAGAAAATGGCATGTTTAATCTACCAGTAGACAAGTTAAAGGGGAGACAGACAATTTTTTCTGGAGTTCGAAGCTTCGATTTTGTTTATGTGAGGTTTAGCTAATGACGCTGCAATCTGATTTTTGTTGCTGTTTCACTGGTTTTCATAAGTCACCTATCAGTCTATTGTTAATTAAGCTTGTCTAAACTGTGGGTGGGTCCCACGTTAAATTGTCCTACAGGCAAGACTTAGCTGATGGACTACAGTTTGCCCTTCCTCTAGTGTAGCTCAAGCCAGGAAAACATAGAAAGGTTTGTAGGCTGATGACTGTTCTCCAAAAAAATGTGGTTTCTTACCCGAGAGGGAACTTTACATTCAATTCTTGTTGAATTTTGGTTGTCCTCCAAAATTGGACAAGGCCGAGATCCAAACAACACCAGGTTTACCCCTTCCAGATTGGTTCCCCTGAGAGCCACTCTCAGTCCTCCTACAAAACCAATTATTCCATTACATTCAAGATGTAGAATATTTTTACATTTAAAGAATTCTTTAATAGGTCACTATAAAAGGCAGTGCTGTTTCTTAATTGATCTAACGATGATCTGCTTCCACTTTGCTGTGCCTGCCTTCTCTTTCACCAGAGATCCTTCTGGCCGAGTATTTGAATTCTTGTCCATGATACAGGAGGACTGGGTTTGTTTCTCGTTTTATTTTTTAATGACATACTTATTTAAGCCGGCAAGGTCTGGCCTGTGATCTTACCCTTAGAAAGACCCCCAGCCCAAGAATGAAATAAGGAAGGAAGGAAGAAGCACTAAGAATGGAAAATGAGCTTAACACAGCAGGTGCTTTCACAGTTCAAATAGCTGCCAAGCACCCTGCTGTCAAAAAAGCCTGTAGCATGTGTCTAGGAAACTTAGGTTAGAAAGGGGACTTGGCAGGGCTTCAGACTTAGCAGAGTTGTGAGGAAAGTCACGGAGAGCTTGATTCTGTGAAGCACTAAGCACCCTCAGCTCCCCTTCGTGCCAGCCAGAGCTGAGCCTCTTCAATCACATACAGGATCATCCCCAACACAAGCCAGACTTGCCCATGATCTTTCTGCGGCACCCAATTCCAGTGCAAATAGTCAAGGTGGCCCTCTGCTTTTTTGAAGTGACTGGAAGATTTGGGGACATTTCAAAAAGAAACAGAAAAGAGAGCAGGAATGGACATTAATGGGAATTCCAACTAGGACGTTGGTCTTTGGTGCAGTTCAGAGACAAATTAAAAAAAAAAAAAAAGACATTTTGCTTAAAAATTACAGCTGTTTGCTCCAGTTATCAGCACTGCAGAGTTTTGGGACTACGTACGGCTGGACAGACAGACTACTCAAGCAGGAACTTTATTAACGCAGTGTTTATGTGTATGTGTTCATATGGCTATATTACAAACCAACTCAGCTTTTATGATGATTTTCATGTGTGATGTAAGTAAATTTCTATGGTAAACTCATTATATGTTGATGGCAGAGTCCCCTCCACCTCTTCCTCAAAGCATCGCTTCCTGCTAATTCTTTAAAACAACAGAAAACTCTAGAAATTTAATCTTCTAGATTTTCTCTGGCTGGCAGCAAAACCAGGCAAACAACAGCCGTCAGATATGTTAGCAACAAGCTCCTTCCATCCACTGGAGCATGGTAGTATCTTTAGAAAGGCATCCCACGCTTTTAGAGTTAGGTCACAGGGAACTCCCAACCTGGCACCACTGATATTTTGACAAGATGCAGCAAAGTACACAACAGTTCCTGGCATCCTCTCCTGTAAGGTTGTATTTGCAGAGCCAGAAACAGCAAAACCTCAGAACTGAAGCCACTTGTCTAATGTGATAGTTGTCAGATAAGGAGCCTCAGATTTAGAGTGCAAAATCCATGTGTGTTGTGCAAGGGCTGATGCTCTTAAGTTTTGACATCTACACATATCCATATGAAATGAAATACTGCATATGTGTGCTTTACGATAAGATTGAAGAGAGGTATTTTAAATGGAAGAAATTAAAAACACAGATGGAAGCTGTAATTCTTTCCAATTATACATGTTCAAGGCATATGTAATGTAAGATAGCACTATACTTGCTTTCTTTTTAATGAGTGACAGATCACTGTAATTGGGAGAAGAACTGGATTGTCAGCGAAGGAAATGAGAGGCGAGGCCCAAGCACTAAAACTTCCCATTGATGGCTTTTTCCTTTTAGGGTGTTTTTAATGAATTAAAGCCGTGAGTATCAGGCCTCTGTACTACGTGACCCTCCCACTGGAGAGCAGGAGAAAAAAAAAAAAAAAAAGAGGAAAGAAAAGGTTTAGAATATCTTTCTTGCTATACACTCCAGCAAAACATAAAGAAAAGAGGTGGCCATAACTTCTTGCTTTTCAGCTTAAGCTTTCAGCTCCTACATTATCCCAAGACCATCCCATGGCTCACCCACACAGAGGTTCACAGACCATAATTCCCTCTCTCTGCCTGCTCCAAGGTGTCCAAGCATGGCACAGTCAGTTCTCCAAGCCACATGGCTGAACTAGCTTCATGCTGCACCTAGGCCAGTACTCCTGCTCTCAGTGATGTTTGTTACCATGAAATCAAGGCACCTCAGTAATGAAAATAGATTTCCAGACAAAATGTGGATAATTTTTACTGTCAGAGTAGACCTGGGTCATATTGTTTCTAGGTGTGTTCCTGGCTGCTTGAAAACAAGTCATACAGGGAGACCTTTGGTCCTTACTGCACAACCCACATATGTCAAGAGTATTCTTCACAGTTCTCATTGGGTTGGGGAGATTCTTGCCTCTCCCAAAGAAAGAAATGATGGCTTTTTACAGCATTTAGTTTGGCTTAGCTACAGTTGGCTAGGTGTCTTGCTGGGACTTCCAGGTGGAATCTTCTCATCTGTGTCACATACAGGGCAGATGAGTTGCAATGATCCTTTGGCCCCAGAGTCCTGTGGAAAATCTTCCAAGCTCTTGTCTTCAGGGATGGAATATATCACCCTTTATTTCCTATTCTGTTTCAAGGAGAGGATGGGTAATGGAAATGGAAGGAGCTTCAGTTTTGTTTGAGCTTCTCTAGGTTTCTCAGTTTTGTATCTAAACACAGGTGAGTTTTCTATTTTATTACTCAGCATATGAATTCGCTTCAATGGGACTGGGATGAACTAAAATTTTTCCATTTCACGATTAGGTCAGATTAATTCAAATATTACAAAGCTATGTGTCAAATGGGTATGGGAAGATGAGCCATGAAACATTAACATCCATCTAGTTTGCTGGAATGAATATAACTGCACTTGAACTTACTATTCCCAAACAAAACTAGTTGGGAAACTGGTGGCCTCTACAGAGAGCCAAGGGAAGTCTGTCACTCTTTAAGAAACCTGCCTCAATGCTTTGGGGTACATGTCCAGCCATGTTATGTCTTTTTCATCAGGTGAAGACCTTTACCAAGGTGAAAGGTAAGGCGAAATTACAGAAGAACCAAAACACACCATGAAAAGCAAGAAGTAGAAAGCAGACGTCCCCTTAAAGCCAGTCTGGTATTCAGACCTACCAATCTCTGAAGCTGTAGGAGGTTCGATAGCTAGCAGCTTTGGTTCAACTCTTAGGAAGATGCCTTCTCCTCTGCTGGCATTGAGTGCAAAGCCGTAAGGTCTCACCAGTAGTGTCACCTGGTAGCATCCAACTGGCAGCTTCTCCATCTGGCAAACCACTTGGGTTTGATTCAATGTTATGACATGACAGTTCGTGTTGTTTACCTCTACCCGCAGGGCTGGTTTCTCCTCAATGAAGCCAGCTCCCCTGATAACTACCGTGGCCTGGGACCCATCATCTGAAGAAATATAATCAACGAGATAATTCTTGAATTTTGGTGTAGCGATGCCCAGGATTTACTTTCAACCAACAGTTAAAAGGTTTTACCATGTTCATCAGGACATCCTAAAAAGTACAACACCAATGATCTCTCATTGTCCCTCAGACATAATGTCTATTCCTGCCTGACCCTGTTCATCTATTACTGCTTTTATAAAATTTTTGTTAAAAGTAACTTGAGCCAAGAGCCACCTTTGGCTTTAAACACCAGCATTGTCACTGTTTATCTCGCTTTTATGCTTCTACCATCTTCTTGTCAATGTAAAAGCATACCTGGGCTACATATTTTAAGGCTGGTGCTGATCAGAAGTGTCCCACTACCAAGTGCAGTTTCCATAAAAATCAGAAATTTCAAAACAACACGCACACAAAATCATCAGCATCTGACAGATCTTTTTCACCGAGCAGCTTTTCGGCCACTTTATTCAGACACAAAGCCCCGTTACCTGAGGAATACTCCACATCACTGACTGAGGGTGTCAGTTCCTGGCTGAACTGGAAAGAGCATGAACCAGAACAGTTTGCAAGCACGTCATTCACCACCACTACCACCTGGAGACAGAGAAGAAGGTTACCCTAAACCTGGGAAAGGAACAGAGGTGTTTTCTAGGGCCACATTCACCTTGTATACCTGCAGAGTGACATCGGTAGCCACGCTGAGTTACCAAGAGCACTCTGTGCCAGCACAGAGCGCTGTCAGACAGCTGTTTGTCCTGCTGCAGCCTCATTACAAATTTAATTGCAAAGCTTGTTAGGGCTCAGTCTTAGGCAAAACAGTGCACAGCTTTGGAAGCTGTATCGCCAGCCTTTCTCGGTGTCTGCAGGTTCCTATCTCCCGTCTTGCCTGGACCTCCAGCTCCTCCCAACTCCTGTTCTTCTAGGCACCCAGTGAAGACCCTGCTTGCCGTACACCCCAGTTCTTCCCATCCTGCCTTGGGAACAAGCTTATTATGTTTAAAGCAACCTGCAAACTAATTAGAATGAATCTCAGAATGTGTCTTTTCAGCATGCAGCCCTCAATTATTTTTTTTGCCTTGTTGTTCATGCTGAAACAAGAAAGCTGGGCTGTGTGACCTTGATATCTAGCAAGAGATATCTCTTCTGAGATCTCGATATCTCAGAAGAGAGTCAGATGGCAAAGCATAGGGCATAAGAGAGCCCCTCTTCATCTGTCTCACGGGTATTAAGGGTGTGTCAGGAGGGTACACCAATGTCTGCAAAAAGTGAAAGCAGACTGTCTCCAAAAAGCATAAGGAGCACAGAGTTGCAAAATAATCTGCTTGAATAGAAACAATAATTCGAGGAACATTTTTACACTGTAGTCTAGCAGCAACCCAAAATAAAGCTTCAAAAATGAAGAGGGAAGCTGACTGCTGCTGCTTTTCTTGTTTCATTTGGTCTATTTGAAGGTATGTCTGCACCACAGGTGGCAAAGATACCATAGGTGGCTCAGCCACTGGCAATGGGGCAGTGTCCGTGTTGGGGAACAGACTTGCCAGAAAAACATGATGACCTATCCCCAGATGCTGCACAGCTGGTCTTCGAGCACATCCAGCATCACCCTGTTATTGCTACAGTGCCCATCAGTCTTCACTGACAGCAAAAAGCCAGCAACGTGCACTGCTCTGCAACACATTTGTCCATCCAGCCAACTCTTTCAGCCAGGAAGCCCTCCTTGCTCCCTTTTCACACACAAAGAATTGAGATCCACAGAGGCTGATGGACTTGCTTAATTCGCAGACTAGTACCACAGCCACCATCTCATTTATTTTGCCTATCAGTGTATCAGCTGGAATGCTGCAGATGAATAAATTGTCATTGCCAAGTTTGGTGGCAAACACTGTAGGACCCAGCAAGGATGGAAGTCCAGAGAGTATATCAGCCCTTGGACAGCCTCAAAAGAAATAAATTGTCTTCTGTCACCCACGATGACCATTCTCCCCACCTGCAATAGCTCTTGGAGGAAAGTCCTGCTTCACAAACTAGGGAGTAAAATCTGACCTATTTATGGCAAAGGATGAAGCAGTAGATTTCTGAAAGGATTTGGTGGTAGAGGTAGGTACGTGAAAACCTGTGAGACTCCTGGATCTACACAACCCAGGCAAATCAATAGGAAGCATGACAGCAGACCTCACCTGTGTTTTGTTGTTGAAGGTAGCAAGCATGTCCCCAAATATCGGCCCAATAAACACACCTCCATCATAAACCACACGACTAGAAACAGTTGGCTTCAGACCAGTGAGGTTTTCAGCAGAGACCTGGTAAAGAACAAAGAATTTAAGTTTCTCACCCTTTTCTGTCCCATGTTTTTAAATTGAAACTATTCTCCTAGAGTTCATACAAAGTCTTTACAACACAACAAATAGCTCCTGGAAACCTCTTCTCAAGCTTCTTCCATAACTCCTATCTCCAGGTTTAAGTTTTCATTACCTTCACAGCACCTCCCTGTTTCTTTCCTCATCTTGCAGGCAAGAAACTGAGGCAAAGAGATTGAGGAACCACATTTGCAAATAAACTTCTAATGCTCAGTAATAATATCATTTGGAATTAGGCATGGGAAGAGATTTGAACGTCTGCTTCTCAAAGATATGATTTTGGCTGAACAAGGGCCTGTGCTACAGCTGAAGGTGCAGCACAAGCTTTTTTCACTATCCAGGTCATGAGGTCTTGAGCATGAAAACTCATTGTTTCATCAAAGATGATTTTACACTTTTAGAAGCTGGATCTACAAAGAAATAGTTTTTCTTTTTGAGCAAGGAAGCAGCTCAGTCTGAGTCTTTACTCAAAAAAGACTGATCTATATGAAGCAAAACTTAAACGATAAATCTTGGGATGGGAGACGGTGAACTGAACCTTCATCTGAGACTTATGACAACCGTATGTGAACCCATACAGAATAGCTCTCAGAAAAAGAGCTTCTTGGCCCATAAATAATGCCACAAATCTGTATTGAGCTTAATTTACTCATTGAAATATTAATTTGATTATAATAGCTTTCACTTCTTTATAGCATTCTCTTTATTCTGCAGAACTGCAATGAAGCACAGAAATTACATTCTAGCCTCCTTATTTTGAAGCACAGACTCTGAAACTGTAATTTCCCTTCCTGTAACTGCAAATGCTTTTTTAATCATCTAATCTGGAATTTGCTTCAGCTGCTATTCCTAATAGGAAGACACTTAGCTTAAGGTCCCACAGATGTCTGCATAAAAATAAATGCTGGGAGAATGAATCAGCCAAGGCCAAAGATATTGAATGGACTTCAAAGTGGGTATTAGTAAAGGAAATTACAGTACATTGATAACATTGGGTAAGTCCCCAGTTTTTGTTTTCCAAGTCAGTGTCCAGATCTTCTCATAGCAAGAGTTTGAGTCTTTGGTCACGATGAAGTCACTGGTGTTGAAGTACGGGGCTGTAGAGTGATCTACATTGTCTTGCAAAAGCTTGTGGAGGTGGTGGGAGGAGATGTGCACTGAAACACCTGAAAAAGACAGAAAAAAAAGTAGATATCCTCATCCCTAGGAGAGCATGTCTACCTGTGCCTAGAAAAGAAAGATGTTTCATTATTAGTGTGAGTCTGTTGTGGTTCGAACATCTAGTTGCCAAAAAAACAGTAGAGGGAAATTTACTGGGTCCCAAATGTCAAAAGATCTGCTCTATTTAATAGCTTACAAAACCTCAAAACTTGTCTCCAGTTGTGACCATTAGAAATTTTGTCTAAGTAATACTTTTCATTATGTGCAATCTGCAGTTTTGGGAGACATGAAATTTCAGTGTACAAGTCTTCTTCCTTCGAAATAGAAAGGTCAGAAACTTCCTAGATGAGAAGGGGAGTCAGCCTGTACCTCAAGCATTTCCAAGGCTCAATATTGTCTCTTCTTCACTTGGCTTGCTGCAAAGGAAATGCAGGACCTGGACTTGCATCTTCTCTTACCTGATATCACTGTATTAGCCAAGTGGATGCAGAAGGTCCCTCCAAGAGGTGGGGATGACTTTTGCAGTCTCTGAATGGTGAGGCTGACTCTCACATCCTCCGTGGAGACATAGAGGTAGCCATGCTCCTTAGAGCCCTCCCCAAGCAAAGCACCTCTGTGTGACAGAGAGGGTTCACATGAAGGCATTAGCAGTCAAGATCCCCACTCCCGACACCCCCATGTCTCCAGCGGCAGAGGGACACTTATGGGAACACTCTTGAGGGACGTATGGAGAACACATTCAGAGTTCAAAATGATTTGAGTACTCCCAAATTAAACCTACACGATGTAGGCAATGCACAAAACAGAAAAAAAAAATGGAAAAACATCTATTTATTTAAGGTAGAAGAAACAGTTCATGCAACACCAAGCACAAGCAAGTCCTGCCACTGTGCTGCTGTTTTTAAAGGACCAACTCAATGAAGCCTGGGCAGCAGCTACAACATGGCAAAAAGCTTTCCTGCTTCATCCTGTAGTCTCTTCGAGTCTGTCAAAATCTTAACTCCCCTGAATTTCAGCGGTATTTCACATTAAAGTTTACCCAGTTTCTAAAACTTAAAATATTTTCTCCCTTAGCACTAAAAGTCTCCTTTTTCAAAGGAGAGACTCTCTGTGATACAACGATGCCACCATGTGGTTAAGTGTCTGGATAGCAGCTAAAGACCCAGAGCTCAGCTGTAGCTGCTGCTATTTTTCAAGAATCCAAAATCAAAAGGACCACTCAGCCTTCTCTTCGGGCGTACAGCTGGTACAGCAGATTTTTATCTAATAACCCTGAACTGACTGCAGAAAGTTGTGTTAGAACACAGCACAGCATGTGCTCAGTTCAGAGAAAGAGCCGGTGTGTTTTGAAGATATCCAAAGCCAGAGCTCAGCCCACCCATTTTTAAACCATGCACTGATTTCTGTCTTCCAGTCTTCCTGGCTTCAGCATCAAAAAGTGGTTTCTCTTACATCTTCTTCTGTAAGATGGAGAAGCCAGTGTCAAGCACCTTCAAGCACCTGTTTTTTTTTTTTCTTTCTTGGTGAGAGGTACTGTGATCAATCCATCTCTTAATCTGGTTTGGTTTGTTTTGTTTTGTTTTTTAATAAACTAAAGAGATTGATCTTCTTAAGGTAAGAAGAAGATCTCCGAGGCATTGTCACGTCAGTCTTTTCCTTTGTGTCGAATAGGATTATGTCACTGAACCTCAACAGGTGATAGATGAATTCACCAAAGCCTTGGATTTCACCAGGAAATATAGTCACTTGGCTGCTCTGGGAATCAGATCAAACCAGCTAATTTTCTTCATATTTTAGTCACCTCTTAGAGGAGAATCTATTTTTCTTTAGAGCACTCAAACCTAACGACATACCACTTTGCTTTTGCTTGAAGAAGAGACCCCAAGGCAAGAAATCAAATCAATTTACAGCAGACTGACATTCACCTTCTTTTGAAAGGAGGCTTCCTGGGGACATCTGGGCAAGTCACTTTGAGTGAAGTAACTGATCCAAACTAATATCTGGCTGCTGCTGAGGAAGGGAGGTTGCACCATTCCAGCTTCTCCCTTGCCTGGGTCTGTTCCCATCAGGTCCTTGCTGACTCAACTGGATACAATCCAACTTTTACAGGATTTATTCTCTGCCAGTATGCTCGTTAATGTTATTCTCTCTGGTCTGGTTGGCCTATGGCTCTGCTTCCTCTTTTATTGTTCCAGAATATCCTATTCTTCCAGAATAGATACCATCTCAGTAAACAAGGACACATAAGGTGGACTTCCATTGCCTAACATGACAACTAGTGCCATTAAAGGTGTTTGTGGGCATCTCTGGCTGATATCCATCCGCTCTTCCAGGGTGGCTTAGATTTCCTTCTAGACCTACATCATATCTTGGTGGCCTGTGCATACCTTACATACCCCAGGTTAGCCAAAACATCTTAAGCACCTCTGGCTCAGCAACTGAATTCCACTCATATAATGGAACTTCAAGAACCAGAAGATCTGATTCATACCAGAATCAGATACCTTGGCTAAGATGTCTACAATATATGCTCAAGATCCTATATGGTGAGCAAAGCCCAAAACACTTGTGCTGAGAGTGAAATTAAGTATTTTAATTTCAAACTGCAGCCCATCTACTGAGCACAGACATCTGTGCAGGATTCAATAGTCTAAACAGTCTGAACATGGGCCACTTGAAATTCCATGGGGAGAAGACTCCAATAGAAGCATGGTGATTGCCAAGCTGCAGTCTTATCCTCCGCTGCCTCTAATGTCCTGTGTTAGATGCTCCAGACATGTCAGAGTGACCTACAAGACACGTTACTGAGTACTGAGATAATCTACTCACTGTCCCTACCTTAGAGAGAGAAGGGGCAGACTTGCACCACAGCCAGGTGCCACCCAGGACACGTTGTAAGTGGGAGAAGACCCCACCACAGACACGGCTTCAACTACCCGCCCACCTGGCCAAGGTGGTTTGGGATCTCTCTGAGAAACTGAAAGGAAAAGAGCACAAGCATTTATTAGAACAAGGAGAACAGCTGTCACTATATCTAGGTTATTTTCATTTCACCACTGGAAACATGTCTTCTTGGGATTTTTTTTGGTTGTTTTTTTTTTTTTTATCTGGGCGAGACCATTCAAGAGTTACATTTATAGAAACATGTTTTCAAATAAACCAATAATATCATTATTTGGCAATTCCTTCATGATTGTTTTCATAAAAAAAAATACATTAAAAAAACCAAAATTATTTCTGTGCCTGCTGTGAAATGACCCTCCCCTTCAAAAAAGATTCAACCAGTCCTATCTTTAAAGATTTTAATGGAATATACTGGTAAGATGGTAACATTAACAGAAAAGAAAAAAAAGCAGATTACCAGTAACAGCTCTGTCTGCGATGATGACTTCATCAAGATAAAATGACCCAGATGTTTTCTTTTGCAGCACAGGGCTCTGCAAGTCTATCTGATGCACAAACACCGGAGAATTGGCAGGGAGGTCCTGGAGAGTCGTGGGGTGATTCATACACCTTTTCCATAGGTCAGTGCAGATAAACATCCAGCTGGAAGACACCAAGGCTGTGCAATCTCTCTTTTGCTGTGAGGTAGTTGCAATAAGTGAGTTTTGAAGTCACTTATTTTGAAGTGCTTTGTGAAGCTTCCAGGTAACATCAGGTACTGCTGTTATTGCCATTATTGTTACTCATACACAAGACGCTTGCTCAATGGCTTGTGATCACTCTCTACGTGTCTCTGTTGCGTTCCCCATAGTGAGAAACAAAGCTTTAGATCTCTGCATAGGTGTCCTCCTCTGTGTCACAGAGGGGGATGTGGGAGTGACTACCTCTGCTCTATTTTTGGCAAAAACTCTGCGATAGCATCAGTGACCTCAGCAGGGGCCAATCCAGAGTTCAGGTCCTTTGGGAATATCAGATGATTCCTCAGAGCTCCCAGCCCTCTCTACCATGTAGTAATATAATCTCACCCCACTCAGCCCTTTCCAGGCATGCACACACACCCCTCACACAACCTTAGAGATACCCAAGCTCCCAACTTCACTTCCTGAAGTTCTTCAGAGATTCCCAATTTTTCATCTGCCTGCCCCTAACTGTATTTCTAACACCAAAGGTTTTCCACCCATGTATTTTAAATGAAATACAGAAAATCAAAGACTACACCAACTTTCAAAACTTTGTGTACCAATGATCTCATAAGTTTCCTGGGAACAAGAAAATTTCAGTTCTTCTATCTCACTAAAGAAAGTCCACTGACTGTTGACAAAGAAACCATGAAATCAATGTCCTCGGAAACCTTCTGTGTGATTACCAGAGACAGAACAAATTCTCCATCCATGCATTACTACCGTGATATGGTGCATATAACAACAAACATTTGTTGCAGATTTACAGAAACAAACTTGCAGATTTACTCAGCAAGTCCTCAAATAGAGTGGAAGCCTGTTGCAGGAATGGCTTTGCAGGGCCAGAGGAGGTGTCAGCTTGCCCCACCTGATGATTTGTTCCATACAAATAAGAACCTACTTCGCCCAGTTTTCCCAGTGCACCTTCTTACCATGAAAAGTGACATCTTTGAAAACTATAAGTATCTGGATACCTTTTAGAGTCAGTTTTATTGAAATCCCATCGGCAGGTGATATTCCTCTTCACTGAACATAAAGAGACATTGGTGTAGGACACTGAGATGTGAAGGATATTGCTCATGTGGCCTTTATGGGCAAAACACACCTGCAAAAATGGGGGGAAAAAATCACAAATCAAACCACAGGTAATTTATATGTAATGTCTGTAGAAGATATTATATTCTGTTTCATTCCCACTTTGACATTAGTAGGGAAACATGTTGTTTAAGGTCAGCCATAACATCCACCGCTTAAGGCCAAATTGTCTTGAATAGCACGTATAGAAGACAGCGCACGGCATCCAGGTGACCTGTGTGCCACCACATAGTGTCAAACTAGGGGCAAAACATAGCTGGGAAATACCAACGAGGATTTCAAGCATCTGGGAGGAAGGAAAGGAGACTGGGGGAGTTGGTTTGATTTGCAAGGTTTGGGAGTGGTGTCAGGTGAGGAAACGGGACTGGAAGAGGTCTATGAAAGGGAAATGAAAGGAGTCTGGAAGGACTGCAGGAAGCTTTGGGGATAAGTCTTTCCCTTTCAACCCCCTCCCACCTCTTTCCTTACAACCCCCAACTATTTGCCGCCCCCAGGTGGCAAAAAAAATGATGACAGTTGAAATCAAGATCTTATTCCTATTAAAAGTAGCTGTAGAAGATAAGCAGGAAAGTGAGCTAGAGTCGACCCACAGATAGCAAGAGTTTTTTCCTTTTGTCAAGAAGTGGTTATCCCTGCATCTTCCATTTTTTCCCAACACTATCCCAGCTTTTCCTTTCCCTCAGCAAGGGTTGTATCCCCTGGAGCAGATAGCAGCCAGTTGTGTTAAACAGTGTTAAACAGGGATCTCAAAATACCCACCCAGTCAATAAAAGACACTCTGCTCTGTCCACAAGCATAGTCCAAAGACGTGAACCTTTGTGGATCTAGAAATCTAAACAGACCAGCTGATTTTGTAAAGCTGATTGTGTTCTGAGTATTCACCTCCCAGTGCAACCTACTCATCGAGAGCAGCCACTTACATGTGTGTATTCAGTAAGATCATATCTTGGTATAGTTGATGGGGAAGTTTTCACCAGCTGGCTTGGTCTGTGAACGCTGAACCTCCCACAGAAAGGCTCTGTACCACTGACAACGTGTCCTGTGGTCATGAAGCCCTTCATATCTGACAGATTAAAAAAAAAACAAAAACAAACAAAAAAGAAAAAAAAAAAAAAAAAAGAGGGGATGAGAGGTTTGAAAATTATTCAGAAGACACCAGTATGGTCAAGCGATTCACGAAAACACAGGAAGTGGGTATCCAAAATTTGTCAAACAGTCCTACTCTTAGGTATTCTCCTGACCAGATTTTATTATTTTTTTTACAAAAGCAATTGCTGTTTTCCACCTTGTCTGACCAGTCAATTAGACCACAGATATTTGCACTGTTTCACTTTCAGTCATCAAGAAATACTGAAAGCGAAGACCTCCAGAATCAGAATCCGCTGTTTCCACAGCCTGAGCTATAGCTATGGGCTACACCAGATTTGCTTCCCCAGGAGACATATTGAAACATAAATAATTTCACATGCCCCAGAACTTGCTTTTTTTTGTCTCTACTTCTCTTGTTTCTAACAACCAAAACATATCACCTGCTTTGAAAAGTCTGCTGCAATATGGCTGAGTCATGCATCATATTACAGAAAGAATATTTCATTGTTACACTGATCAGGTTGGTTTTAATATTAGTTCCATAAACTCCCCCCATTGGAATACATACAAATAATGAATAGCTGAGAAACAAATGTATGTACTCAAACCCATTAAAAGTGTAAATTTACTAACATTAAAAGTTTAAAGTACATTTATTTGATAAAAGGAAATCAGCTCTCACAGTAAACAATGCTTGTTTGTCACAGAAGATCACTACCTTCTTTCTCAAAGCCATCGCGGAAAAGGACTTTAGCAGAAGCTGGCTCAGTTTCACATCCTATTGAAAGAAGTTCCTCTATTGCTGTTTGAACCTTTAAAAAAATTAAGAAAGTGAAAAGCAGTCATAGTACAACAGTGTCTGGATCATTGTAGTAGAGAGCTTCAACACACAAGTCATCACTGCATTTTTCATCAGCTAGGGACCAGTGGCAAGGCAGCTCTGGCTGAGCAGGTAGCCAAATGGTAGAGGATAAAATTCAGATCATCACAGAGAATAAAATTCCAGGTCTAATAGCCTTCAGAGAGTGTGAGTACATCCTTTAGGCATCTAACAACGTCCTGGCATGAGCTGTATCACAGCCTGGGCCCCTCCATATTCCACCAGCTGTGTTGACCAGGTATCTAATGACTATCATGGAGCTACCACCCAGAGTAGTTTTGACAGGGGCCAACTGCTGCATCAAGAGACTATGGGATTCTGAAGCCAGATCAGAGCTCCTGCCTGAAACAAAAGCCATATAGTACACATTTGGTCTTAAGAGGGGAAGTCCAAGGGTCTGGTGTCTGAAGATACCACATACTTCATTGCAGACATGACTGGCCAAGATCAGATGCTGTGATATGCTTAGAATATACCTGATGCTCAGCTCCCCCAAAAAATCACACTGAAAGACACTCCCAGTAACAAAACCCACCCCTACATCCTCTAACATTTGTCTCAGTTTCTGGGCCAAACATCTAACTTCTGTCAAGTACCAGAGCTCCACCACACCCCAGCAGAAGACTGGGTGACTGCATTTAATGATGCCTACCTGGAGACCTGTAGCATTTGTGGGGATCATTCTGCGTGACACATTATTCCAGGAGATACTGAAAGACCCTGTACCAGACACAGTCAACATCTGGCAAGCAAAGAAATAAAATAAATAAATGAAAACAGATACAAACCGCATGAGGCGCATGGACTTCAAACCTGGTATCTTCTACTGAGGAAGACTTTATGGCCAGCATTTTGCCTTTTTAAGCCTCTGTAAATCAAGAGTCCCTTCAGCTACTCTTAACCTGCTCTTGTCCTCCATGGTCTCTCCTGACACAAGCCTTGGGCTCCTCTTCTAAGATTAACAGGAGCACAAGGTGTACACGACCTGTGCAGACACGCTGGCAGCCACAAACGGTCCCTAAAGCTCCTGACCAGCAGCTCTGAGGTTTAACCACCAAGACAGACTTCCCTCATGGCTGAGCAGTTCATCAAGCTGAAAGTTTCTATCATCCAATTACAATACAGGGTTGACCAGATAACACACACTGTGAGGGTGATGTCAACTAAAGTGGAGGGGTATAAAAACTATTACGAACTTTTATTAATTAGCGGTGGGTAACAATGTGAAACATTAATGAGCGAGATAAAACCCAAGGGGAGTTAGCATTGGTTACACTTTAACATACAGAGCTGATTATAGAATCATATATAGAATTAATTGTTGAGTATTGCATTATAATGCATTATATCCACCAATGAGTGTAAAAACCATGAGCACCTTCAGCTCATGATGCTATTTCACATCAACTATCTCAACTATCTCAGTGGCTTAAAAACAAGGTGAGAATACACTTTCATGTCTAGCAACAACAAGACCTTTACAATTAGATTTTCTACCATCTTTGTCAACTGAATCAGGGCTAGTCCAGCTCTCAGGGCCAAGCACACAGCACTGACCAGCACTTCTGGAAGACGCAAGGCGTGAGCCCGAATTTCGTGTCTCTCGATGTAGTAGTTGTTCACCACGTGGGGATTCAGCCAGGTGTTATGTATCTGGACTCCAACCCTCATCCCGTTGCTGGGTGTCTCTCCATGGTGCAGCGCTTCCAGGTAGTACCTCGAGCCAGCAGTTAGCTCAAATTTCTGGGATTTTGGCTGCCAATGCTCACTCCAGCTCTTCACCCAGTTCTCAGACCACTCCAAAGTGCCGGCAGGGAGAGAAGCTATTTTCACCTGTGTCCAAACCAACCAAATCAATCAGTTACAAAGACATTCTTCCAGCCCCAAAAGACACTTTGCCCAATACCATAGCTCCAAAAAAAACCCAGGCTTGCACTTATAACTGATAGCAGCGTTGATGGTTGACACACTCCTTCCTATTATACAGAAAAAAGCCATCATCTCAAAGAGCGTTGGTTTAGCATTCAAAATCACAAAGAAGATAGTTCTTATGGCTGACCCTAGCTCTAATAACTGTTCTCCGTGCAACTTTTCATGGATGACTTCAGTTCTACATCTCATGACTCCCAAATACAAAAGAACTATGCCCACAGCCTTCTGAAATACAGTATGTTACCCTTAGCAAGACCAGTAATGCTGGGGTTTTTTAATATAAATAAGAAGTCCTTCGTACTCCTTTTAGCCTTCTTCAGTTACGTGGCTTAAGAACAGCCCAGAGAAATAGATCACTTTCATTTCTAATGTCATCTCAGCTTTACAAAGGGAAGAACCAATGTTTCCAGAGGGCAAAATTTCAACTGGCAAAACAAAGTGAACCGAGGAAGTCAGACAGCAAACCTTCCCGTCCCCTTGCACAGAAAGCTAGCGATAGTGATGTCTTCTGGAAAAAACAAAGAGTCTGGTCACAAGACTGACTTTTTGATGAGCTGAACGACTGATAAGGCCAATGTAAAACATCAAATATAATCACACTAATTTCTCTCTGCAACAGATTCATAGTAAGAGCCAATAATCCAATTCACACTGGGGAAATTCCCACTTGTCATGACCTTAATTAAAACCATTTCCCATCCTGATCTCATTTTTTCTCTGCCAAGAGTAATACCTTATGTTCTGGATCTTGGGACAAACTTAAGTAGAGAGATGCCTGACCATCTGCCTGAATCCAGAAGGTGTAATTGTTGGTCTGAGGAGCCACAAAAAATCCACGAAGCCTGGAGCTAAGCAAAAGTAGAACATCCGTAATATACAAGTTACTTAAAAAAAAAAAAAAAAACCAGCCCCACACCCCACCTTCACACGTACACTGAGCAAGAAGAAAAGCCTGTAAGACCAAGTTATAGCAAAATAAACTCAGGGTTTTCAAAACTGAAGGAACCTCAAAATGACCCATTTTCACTTTAAATGTCATTTATGCTTCACAGAAGGTTTCAAAAAGGAAAAACCCAACCAAAGGAAAAACAGCTCCATGAAAATAAGCATAGCTTTGTTGTAGGTCACCTTTTGTTGCTCAAGCAAAGTCTTAACGCTGAACAGGCAGGAAAAGGTTCAAAAATCACATGCAAGATCAACTGAGGAAAACAGAGAAGTGATAGAAAAACGAAAACATTCATGCATATTGCACAGCTTTTCAAGGGTGTATCTGGAGAGGCAACGGGCATCAACACAGTTCAGATATTTTATCAGTGTGGGGGTAAATCAGTTTATTTCCATTAACTTCACCCACGCTGCACCTGCCAACATCAGCTGAGGATCTGGGCAGAGCTCCAGCCCAAGACAACCTCAAACTGGAGCTCCTTCTACCTCTGCAGCAATTTATTTCGTGGTATTTCAGCACATATAGGCCAGACAGAGCAGAAATACTGAGTGAAAGCAAAAGGAGGAAAAATAAAGTACTTCACTGCATATTTTGAGCTTCAAAAGGACCTCAGAGCAGAGGGTTTGCTTTGATTTCTAGGAACTGTGCAGCAAGGCTCTGCTATAAAGAGCTGTCAGGTGTTATTGCTACACCTTACACTGCTAAAGGTGATTGCCGTGGCTTCATCTCTTTTTTAAGATCACTGAGTACCTGAAGGACTTCTTTGCCCCAGACAGAAATCTTACTGGGGAACTGGCATTAGGTACAAACTGCCATCTATATCCAGGACCTGCTTCTGTCAGATCAGAGGCATCATCCCAGACTTCAAAGAGAAGCCCTCTGTTTCCTAGAAAGTTAAAATAAAAGCGTTCTCAGTAGCAGCCAACAAAAATCCCAGAGCACCTGCTAGAATCAGTGGTGGCATAAGGAGGCAGGCCAGAACAGAAAATTTTAATAATGAATCAGCTCTGTTTGTGGGTCTTTTTTGCAGTCCAAGGCAGAACACAGATCTCACTTCAGGGAATTTGTTCTACCTTGAAATCCTCCACTGGAAAGAACGGAAACTTGCAGAGAGCAGAGTATCCATCCAAGCTCACGTCTGCTATTGCAAGACAAGGTACTGAGATCACCCACAGTCAAAATGAGCTAAGCTATGCTTCCTCTAAATGTTGTCCATACTTTTTTCCCCTTCCCTCTCCAGACCCCTACACACCAGACTGACTTTCCTCCCACCATCACCCATTGCCAAGTGGCTGAGCTTTCCACCTTGTCTTTCTTTGCTATAGAATTATAGAATGGTTTGGGTGGGAAGGGACCTTTAAAGGCCATCTAGTCCACCCCCCTGCCATGAGCAGGGACACCTTCAACTAGATCAGGTTGCTTAGAGCCCCATTCAACCTGACCTGGAATGGGGCATCGAACACCTCTCTGGGCAACCTGGGCCAGGTTTTCACCACCCTCATTGTTAAAAGTGTCTTCCTTCTATCTAGTCTGAATCTTCTCTCTTTTAGTTTAAAACCATTACCCCTGTCCTATCACTACAGGACCTGCTAAAAAGTCTGTCCCCATCTCTCTTATAAGCCCCAGTTAGGGAATGGAAGGGGCTATAAGATCTCTCTGAAGCCTTCTCCAGGCTGAACAACCCCAAGTCTCTCAGCCTGTCCTCATGGCAGAGGTGCTCCATGCCTTGGAATAATATCCATGGCCCTTCTTTTTATCAAACCTAAGAGAAACTTTATATTGAAGCAGACCAAGTTTTGGAAAACGCCAATTATTGACTAAATTTATCACCAAACAATTTCTGCCCTCCAGTTCCATGTGTGTGGTTGCCTATTTGGACCTTCAGTTATTTGAATACAGTACCTGGCTGGGGGGCACCAAGCCTCCTGCCCTTGCCAACAGGCTCAGTTGTGCATCTGATTTGCTGGGGAGAGACGTGCTTGACTTTACAGGGGACACCTGGAAGCAGCAAAAGAAGACAAACGTGCTGTGTGAGACTTGGAAACCACAGCTGAGCTGCAGCATGAACACATCTCGTTTCCAAAAAGGGTCAACACTTTGCTAAAAAAGTGTACTACCAAGCAAGCAAAACAGTTCTTGCCCACAGTCAGAATAACTGGACCTTCCTGATGGTGAGTCCTACAACTCCGGTGCTGGTATCCATCAACATCAGGTGCATTTTGTGGTCAGGGCCATTACTACCATATTAAAAAAAAAAAAACACAACACAATAAAATAAAAAAAAACCCAACATTTAACACATTTTCCCTCTTACCTGCAACAGTGACCTGCACCGGCTCCTCAAAGAAATCCCCCATGACAGTGAGATCGGTGCCTCCCCCGAGACTCCCCCCAGCTGGGAACACAGAGCCTATTTCTACAGAGGAAGGAAAAGGGGAGATCTGAAAAAAAAGCATTGGAAACGTTAATCCCAGCCCTATTTCTGTCCAAGCCAGCAGCGCACTTGCACTGTTTCCAGCCAGAGCAGGCTCCTGTGAATGAAATGGGAATCCCACTGATCCTTCACGGGGGGGTTGGCAGCCGCTGGGATTACACCAGGAATGAACAACACAGATAACTTGACCGCATGACAGGAGAAATACTGTAAAGCTTGCACTGTTACTGGGCAGTGGCTGCATCTGTCATGCTCAGGTTGCAAACTGGCATATTCTCTGCTATTGAGCAGCCCTGCGAAAAAGAGGGTGGAATTAAAACTGTTTTAATCCTTTCGACCTTGTCTGACTCTCTTCTCAATTTAGACTGTAAGTTTAAATGTTACTGCACTTTCCAATTGCCCTTTAGGCTTCAGGCACAAATGGAGGGAGCTGAACATCTGACACCTGAACGGTCACATCACAACCACAAGAATCTTCCATGATTTTACCTCTGTTATAGTCATGTCTTTCCACACTGGAAACCTATTTTTCTCTTCGATGACATTTACTCACTTTGCACTCCGATGTCCTAGTTTAACCACACAATTGTACTTGTATAGTTATGAAAAAAGACTAAAAAAAAATGAGGGAAGTTTACCCAGATCTGCATGTTTTTCTTAATTTATCTGATATTTAAACAATATTTTACAATATTAACTACTCTCAAGTGCAGTACTGTTTAGTGGATAGTTCTGGTGGACCTTGGTTTTGCTGGTGCTCTGCCAATAGCCAGCTCCATTCAGGGTTATTTCATTTTACCATGCCTTTATTTGTAAATACAATTTGACATAAAATTACCCTCCTTTACAAAGTGACTTGAATTCATAGGTGAAACAAGCTGTACGCTATAAACAATATACAAAATGCAGGCATGTATTGGTTGTGTTCAAAAAAACCAAACACCCAACTTTTGTTATCTCTTGAACCAAGCTTCTCAGATACAGCCCATAAGGAACCAGTGCATTCTTTACATTAATTTCAGCCAACTTAATGACAAAACCTTGCTAGGGACTTGTGCTGGTGAACCAAGGGGCCTTTTGGATTTATCCAACATCTGAGTAAGGTCAAAGACTGCCCAGTGGTTTGCAGTCCCTCATCCCCTACTTCTCTTTTGGCCATTGGTCATACAGCCTTGCTGAACCTTGGACACTATTTGCCCACGACCATAATCTTGAGCGGGCGCTCAGATTTTCATTGTCTTCTCTCTACAATAGAGCTGGAAATGTCACACGGAAGTTATTATTGTTCATGTACCTTAATACTATTTTTCTTTAAACTAGTGATACCATTCACCATTTACCCAGAACTCAACCCTTGGAGTAGCTGAATGTCGTCTCCTCCGTGTAGCTGATGTGGGATCTGTCTCCTCTTAATGTCTGCATTTCTAAAATCTCAACCTCACCGAATGCAGTGTGATTTAAGGGGGAAAGGCTTCTCTACATGCAACATCTCAAGCCTACAGCTGATCTGACAGGAAAAGGAACAAGGACAGAGCAACATCATCCCATACCCTGCCATACTGCTGTTCTCTGGATGGCTGTCCCAGGTTAGGATATCCAAATCAGAGTTCAAACATAGCCCTGTCTGAGAGGAACACTAACTCACTGGGGATGTAGGATGTACATCCATGTACATGGCAGCACACCCAGACTTAGCACATAAATCTGCTCTTCCTGAAATTTTTGATCTGTGGCTTTTTGTGTGGCTAAGCCCATACGAGGGGAGTGGCACACTCAAAATGAGGGCACAACAGGATTACATCCTTGGGAAAAGCAGCAAAAAGAAGTCTTTTCTTAGACCATGAGGGGACTACCAAGAGACAGTGCAAGCAGTGAGGCTGATCCATGCAATACCTGAATGTGTTTGATACAAGAAAAGCTCCTGTTTGGCACTGATGAGCCAAGCACCTTTGTATACTGCTGACCTGCAAGAGAGAGAAAATGCCTGAGAGTTCCTCAGCCATTTAAGTTAAAGTGGACCTTCTTTTGGCAGAGCTGGACATTTGCTCTCCAGAGGAGCAGTGGAACTTTTCTACAAGGACCAACACAACCTTCCACCAACACATTGAAGCATTGATTTAAGAGACTCCATTACACGGTTGAATCTCTTTATTAGAAGTACCATCCCATTGTAAAGTATGATTTTGACAGTGAAAAAACCCATTCTCACCCCTTTTATAGCTAAATTATTTCCCATTTGGATGAAGAATTAAAAGGGAGCTGAAAGTACTTTATTCAGCTCAGATTAATAGATGATTTATACTTTGGGCACTGAAGCGAAAGTATTAAAACCCCAAAGTGGAGATGCTTTGAGGGAGGAACATTCTCCCTTTTCATTCCCAATCTGATGATCATCTTCTCAAGATAACAAAACCTCATCTCTAAGCAATCATAAAATCATAGAATGGCTTGGGTTGGAAGGGACCCTAAAGATTATCTAGTTCCAACCCCCCTACCATGGGCAGAGACACCTCCCACTAGAATGTAACATAAGATTCAGTAAAAACATCACACGCTTATTCTGAACTCAAATGCAGCTGTGTCCCCATAAGAAACCACAGAAAAAGAGAGAAAAGGAGTCTTTTACTCACTTTCCTTTGTTATACACCGAGAAGGTAACATTGTGGGACCCTGGAGGAGAGAAAAGTAATAAGCTTTACGGCGGAAGTGCGGAGGGTTCCACGAAAAGTGCATCCCACCAAACCTTGTCCAGGTGTCCTGGATCTGATTTTCCTCCCCCATACAACAGTATAACTGTGCTGATTTCAGCAGTGTGTGCAGGAATTGAACTGGATATCTGCTTAGGGAGCTCAGAACCTTAGATCGTAGGTAAACGCATAACTGTAGGTAGCTGCAGTGCAGTATCTGAATCTGCAAGCTGAATCTCAAGTTCAGGATTTGTTTGGCTAAGCTTTGTGTCATCTTAGACCCTGTGGATCCTATCTGACCTCACTTAGCATGCTACGAAGGTGTAGACCTCCTTTAAGACCTCCATTATCTCTGACACCCCACTGGAAAGATCCAGATACCCCAAGATATCTTATCAGTGGCTACATGAGAGCTAGATATTAACTTTTATTTTATATATTTAACTCAGTTCATCTTTCCCAAGCAGGAAGCTTACTGCTCAGACAAAGTCTTGGAAAGAAATCAGAAGATTTTTCAGAGTTCTTGGAAGTAAGGGAAAATGAAATGGATCCAACCTGCTACCAGAGAGACTGTGAACAGATTGGAGCACCCATGATTTTCCCCCTTTTTCACCAACCTATGTGGTTCCCTTCCAGCCGGCACTTCAGGGTCCCCAGTCCATCTTCTGCCTGAATAGGGTAGCTGTGGAGAGACAAAAGACTTTGCTGAGCCTTGGGTGCAAAAAGAGTCATCCAACCAAGAAAAGACGTGGACTTCCACAACTAGCCTAGTCACGCTTGGCTCCCTTTAGAAAAAAGGGAGAGAAAGAGGCGAGATGGGAGCAGAACAACCCATTTCCCCACCAATGATGATGAGTTCAGCAGCTGAAAAGGATGCCTCCCAGCAACACACGGTGCTCCAGCTTGACCCCTTTATTACACTTATCCTGTTGGTGACCTTCAGAACCACCATTTGAAATAAAAGCTGAGGGGAGACAATTCTGGGTGCACGGTGAGGGTGAATAAGGGAACAAAAGTGTTTCCTCTCTACTCGCTCCTCTTCATGTCGCTAATCTGTAAGAAGGAGCAGGTAACAATTAAACCAGATATGCTGGCATCACATCAACCTTCTGGAGCCATGGAACAAAGCAAGTCCCATCATCAACTCACATTTGCATACAAGTCCCCCTCCTGGGAGCCATGGAGAAATTTTACAGTGTGACAGGGCCCTCTGAGGACCCCAGGAGTCTTAGCACTGAATTCTGTGGGAGTAGGTTTTTCACTTTGTTCCCTGTAAAAGCAGGCTCCCATTTCCAGGGCTCACAGGCATGGTGAGAAGCGCATCATTCATAAAAGAAATACTGCTGCCAAATCCATGCTTTTTTCTGTAATTCAACAGGGTACAGGCACCAGCAGTCTAAAGGGTCTCCTGTAATTTACAGGAGACAAGGATACATTAATACCAATAAATGAACAGTGTCGCGACCCAGGCACTGGAGCCTATCTGCAATGTGAAATTTTTAGAGCTTTCCTTGCCCAATTTAGGTCCAGGTTAGCTAGTCCATATTTCAAATTAGTTTCATTATATGACTGAAGACATTGCATTGATCAGGGTCAACAGGCAGTTTGGAAATGGCTACGCTGGTTTGGATTCTAAAGAGCTGAACAGAACAGATATGACCAGGGCATATCATCTCTGGGGCTGCCTGGTTATGGCTAGAGCCACTGAGAGAAAGTATCCTGCCCCCACCCCTGTCATAGACCATATGGTCAACTCCCCATGGTCCCTCTCCATCTTAAGCCGAAAAATAAAAGCTTCCTCAAAAGCCCAGAAATGTTCTTGTGTGCAAGATGTGCTGAGCCCTTGCACCCACACAAATCAAAGGTAAGTCAAGAACTGACATCCTTCCAGCTCGCCTGTCAGCAAAAGAGCAGAGGCTGGTCCATCCATCTCCTTCTGCCACAAGGACAGCTGGCCTAGGCAAAAAATAAACAGGAAAGATGAGATACAACACAATAAAATGTCACAAGTGAAATTCTGATCCTGTTAAAATCTGCAGCCAATATTTTCAGATGGGACAGGAATTTCCCCTCACTTGTATCTAGCATTTATTAACCTCCTAGAAGACTGGAAACCCCTAATCTCTTATGTCTTCATCTGCAAAGTGTATTCCCCAAATGCTGTGGGAACTAGACCTCAGACTGTGGCAGGACCATCCTCAAGACACTAGTGTTAGTTCTGAATGACCAGATACCTCCTCCCTGTAGGGAAGGGCTGGTCTGAGCCCCAAAGGACTTTACCCACCCTTACCTTCCAGAAGCAGCAGGCAGCATGAGTGCAGCATCGTGCTCACGCAACCACACTGCTTCAAGATGCAGCTCAGTCATTTCTTTATTTCACTGAGGAAAAACACTACAAAAAACCTCTCCTAGAAATCATCCAAGCTCCTAACAGCAAATTCAAGTATCCCCACCTTAAAGAACACATATGGCATGGGACAACTTCCACTGGAGAGGAGGATCAGTTTGGAGCAATAAATTCACAGTAATTAGCATAATAAGCCAAGGTTGGCAATGATTCTTTGAGAATTAACCGGCAATGAAGGAAAATATGCAATTAAAACCTGTAGTGCAAACACTTTGCTATGACCTATGCTTCAGAGTGTAGTTTTGTGAGGTTTTATTAAGAGTTTGCTTTTATTAATACAGCTTGCTGATGTTGAGATGCCTTTCCTGTTAAGGATGAATAGAAAAAAAGTTCAGTGCTGCAAAACGTTTGTTTCAGCATCGCTGGACCATCGCATCCCATACAAACCATGGAAAAGGGTGCAGAACACACTTGGAAGTATAAAAATGGTTCTCTTTTTTGCTTCAAATCCTGAATCAATGCAACTGAGTGACAGATTGCTCTGGTCAAGTCCAAGTCTCCACCTGGTACGTGTTTGCTAACACACACAAAAAGGGCAAATTATTCATGTGAATCTATGATGTGAATCTGCTTGGTATGTTAAGATTTTGAGGCTATTTCCCTTTTGGCTACCAGGAGGTTAAGCTGTAAATGAGTAATCTAACAAGATTAACAGGCACCTCCAACCTGCAGTCAGACAGACCAGCCATTCTTCACACAGATCAAAGGTTTCGCATTTCCACTAGAGACAGGTAAAACAATAATTAATATCAAACAAAAGATGTTAATGTGCATCCAGTGAGCAAAAATATGGGGCCGATAAATGGGTGCAGCTGGTATGGCAGGAATCCTCACTGGACCTTCATTCATGCTAACAGAGAATTTAGTTACTTAGTAAGGGACATTTCCATCCAGCCTGAGAACTAGTTAAAAAGCATCCAGTGGTTAAATACCTGCTGCAAGCAAAACTTCTCACTGAGAATAAACACCTTCCCTGGCTCCTGATCCAGAAATGATCCTCAAAATGCCAGCACAGTAACTACAGATTGAGAGTTTATCTTTAAAATACCCACCTTAGCTTTTCTCTTCCCTGGCATTGACACAAGTGCAAGGAAATCATAACTCAGCAGTATCTGAGAATACTTCCATATGTATGGAAATACATATGATAGACGGCAGGTCAACATTCATGCTCGTTTTGGATTCACTGTGCTTAAAGTTCTGCTGGTCTGAAGTAAATATTTAAAATCTACCTGCTTTGGTCTGTTGCATGTAACCATTGGAGCAGCAGAAAATAAAAATCAAACCTGGTTTGAGAACAAGGAAGTGACCAGAGAGGGTTTAAAGCAGTGAACAAAAAAGCTTTTTGTCTCAAAATACTTCTGCTTTGTGTTCTGACTCACCAGAGCATCCGTCTCAAACTAATAGTTTTTCTAAAAATGCAAATGGAAGGGAAAATTTATTTAACTTTTAGATTCTGACATTATTTTAATTAGTTAAATTTTAATTTGCTAGCCAAAATAAAATCTACAGCAACCAGGCGCAATTACAGTACAGTTCACACTGAGCTGTGATTGACTGTGCTGCCAGTAAACAAACCAACTAGCTTAATGGACCAGTTGCAATTAGATTAACAAAGTTTGCTGGAGCCCAACTCATGAGCTGCAATAAACCACAAAGGAAGTAAATGGCAATTCTGGGCCAACTGGTTGCAATTTATTGCTGTCAGGGAGGCTGATGGAAGAAGTGCCAGTTGACAGGGACTGGGTCAGATAGCAGCCTATATATAATTACCCATCGATATAATCCACATTGAAGTCCAGGGTCTCATATCTTCCAGCAATTGTCTTCCCATAGATCTCTATTAATTTTCCTGTTTCAAAGGAAATAGAAATTGAAGAGAGCCTTTTAAAAGCAGAGAATTTATATTTTGTGAGATTTTGTGATTTTTGCAGATTTTGTGAGCTGAATAAAAGAAATTCTTGGTCTTTGCAAACTTTGTATGGAGGTGCCCAGTTGGCTGCACTGACGTCTGCTCTCACCTTCTACCTTAGTTCAAGGTGACTGTTCTGGTTTGAGGTAAGAGAGAACCAGCTTTCTGCTGGTTCAGCAATTTTACTTCTTAGCTGGGTCTCTTCTAACTCTCTGAAATGAACAGCATATTGCAAAGAAAACTGTTCACTTGTAGAGTGATACGACCAATGTTTGTACTTCACGTATCTTAATGAAAATATTTCATTATTTTCATTTAATTTTATTAATAATATTTCATTAAAGTAGTTCAGTTCCTTCTAAACTCATAAATCTTTTTATCTCTCCTCCTTTTCTCCTGGGAGAGCAGCTGTTGCCATCATGGGCCAATTTGGCCTAAACCACAACAGTGACTTTGCATTTCATTCACTTTTCCCAAAAGACACATCTGCTTCCCACAAAAAAAAGTCCATTCCTGGTTTTTTTTTTTTTTGGCAGATCTGAAAAAGCATTTTCCTCAACTCTTTTGCTAGCTAAACCCCACATTCAAACCAAATTCCACCATAGAACCTCCCAAGGAAACCAAAATGACATCATTTGTCCACTAGAGAGGGTCAAGCTCTAAAGAAGGACCCCAGCATCTATGTGACCGGCTGAATCACCCCCAACACTCCTTTGGCCACACTGAGTGACATCTTGGTTCAGTTGCCCGCACAGAGGTATCTTCAATCATTTGAGGCACCCTGTCCTCCTGCTGTGGGTACAGAAGGGAATGAATCTTCCTGGTTATGTGTCATATCCACCTGCTCCATGCAGCTTCTGCATGCTCCAGGACATCTCAAATAGCACTAGACGCTTAGTGCTATTCTCATGTTCTTCACTGACTATACTGGGAGGTCAAACCTCCAGCTAACACATAGAAACCTCCATACGGACACCCTAAAGCAAGCCATGAGAATCTGGAGCTGAAAATAATTGGAAATGAGGCACAGGCTTAGATTTAGGAGCATCTGTGTGGTCTAGTCACCCAGATACCTCTCTGCACTCTTAAGAGACCAAAATGTTCTGATTCATCTTGACTTTTGAAATAAACATTTCTTTTCTTTTTTTTTTTTCCCCTAAAGAAGGCTGCAAATACAAACAGACTAGAAATAAGGGGGAAAAAAGTGATCCATACACTAGTTAACTGTTCAGACTAAAACCAGGGACTGTCTTCTCATGTAACTTTAAAGTCTAATCTAAAACCCCACTAACCAAAAGGTCTGAATGGCATTACAATATCATCACTTAATCACTAATTCTTCTAAAAACTCTTTACAAAATAGGGTCAGATGACTCAAGAGTTGAGATTGATTAGATCTACGCTTCTGCTGAACAACATCTCTCTACTCAGGCAGAGTTGGGCTGCACAAGGTAAGTAGGAAATAACCTGGACACTGTGCATTACCCATTTCTCTTGTACCCAGTGCTGCAGACTCTCTCCCCTTGTGCAAACCCATTTTCCTGTTCAGCGTGAGCTTGGACATTAGTTGAACATAAGTTCTGGAGGTGCCCATTTTAATCCCCAGCAAGACAGATCCCTCATAAGGAGAAAGACAGTATGGAACATCAAATAATAATTAAAGTGGGCTCCAGCTTAAAGAAAAGTCCCATACCTGGGATGCCAGATGGTGGATTAATTTGGTAAACCACAGGTGTCTGCGCAGCAGAGAACTGCAAGGAGAAATTTGTCATTAAATGGCAGTCATTTTCGCAGCAGCCCAACAAGATCTCATTACGCATCGTTCACTACACAGTTGGCAACTGCGTTTCAGAGACTCACACTTTAGGGTTTGATCTGTGAAGCAAAGTCCTGCTCCGAGAAGGGAGCAAGTATAATGTCCCCTTTTTGCCCCCTCTACATTCAGAGTACGGCTTACTGCTATTTTTACATCTTCTTTCTGCCCAAATTGTCCACCAGTTGAGTCATTTCCAGAAGATATGGTTTAATACACTATACAACTTCTAAGCCATGCTTCATCTTAAGTCAAGACCTCCATTGTATCTGGTATTATGGCACCTCTTTTTTCTTCCCAATAATACACTCTTAAAAACTATTTCTACATCACAGAAGTGAGATACTCCAGCCAGCCTTTAGCAAGCTTCTTGGGTACCCTAAAGCAGCGTAGCAAAGAAAATGCTTAGATTGGCCTATCTTAATGCAGTATAATACATCAGAGGTGTCTTTGGGAAAGCACTACCTTGTATTCTGAGGGAATATCAAGGAAATACTAGAAATCTGCTATGGGAGGCTATTTTTGACTTTAACAAAGTCCAAGAAGGAGCAAAGGGAGATTTTACTCTGAGACAAACCTCTCAGAAGATAAGGAACACACATGGACCCTTTCAAGTGGAGGATGGTCATCATCAGCCTCCCAAAGTAGCTGAGAGACATGGGTACCTGCCCTGGCACATGCTTTGGCTGCAGCCCTTTTCCCCAGTTGACTCTAAAATATGTGAGACTTTTTTTAAACCAAAATTACTCTCGAATTTTTTTGCCTAGGCTGAGACCAATCTTATTCAAATGGTGTTGTGTTGAGGAGCACTACTTATCAGTTGAGTGGCCAGAGGCTCCTATGGTCCTCTACGTGGTGTTAACTCACACGGAACCGTTATTATCTTTAAAAGTCTCTGTCCCTGCCTGGAAGATAGCAAACCAAACAGGATAAAGAAATGGATGTCTTCTGTAGCTTAAAAGTGTCTTATGTCCAAGTTGAGCATCTGGATCCAAGTACTAAAGGAAATAAAAAGGCAGTTGAAACTCTTTGGATGTGTTTAATAAATTCCTGTTGTGGATAAGGAGAAAGGTATTATCCAGTTCTGGGTTAGCTGAATCTTATCTTGTAACAGGCTGATGTAGCTTAGACAGCATGGTCTGGTGTCAGTGGGAACATACCTGGGCAGGCAATGAAAAAGAGCAGGATATCTTGGGAAAGCCACAAGAGGACTTATGGAAAGGGGAGGTGGGCACTTGGGCTATGGCTATAAGAGCAGATAAAATAACTCAGAACCTGCTATTTGGCCCAGGGGACAGCACAGCTTATATCCATGTAGGGAAATTCTCACCCTACACTAAAAAGAAGGTGGCCTGAACCATGTTGCCTAATGGAAGCAGACTTGCCATCACCCACAGGAGAAAAATCTGCACCAAGGAGCTGCAACCAGGTGACCCCAGGCGGTGCTGGAGACCATGTCCTGAAACTGCCTTGCTCACTAAGTCAGTGAGCACAAGTGCACACAAGTGAGCACAAGGCACAGCCTTGCATTTTACAGGGAGACCTTGGCAAAACCACTTCTTTATTCCTCATATCCACTCTGAAAAATAAGAATAACGCCATCTTCTTTCCCCAGTGCAGCATTTGGCACTCTGGAAATGAAAATCATTATGTGAAAAACAAGGGTCAGATCCATCAAGGTCTTTAGGGTTCTTGGGCTTAAAGTGATGTATACAGGCACCTGGTTTGTTCAGATTTTGTAGAACTCATTTGTCTCTCTGCTTTCTTAGGTGCTACAACTACTTCCATAAATCTGGCCTGCAGTCCTGCTAGGTGGCTAAATCCTGTTTCCATCTAGGTCATTAGCTGCTCGATTTCATTAACCTTATAGGAAAAGCACATTTCCCATGTGTCCCCATTCCCCTGAGCCTTCTCCACATATCTCCATCCTCCCTGCCTTCTTTTTGAGCCGTCTCTTGTACTTACCAATGCTGCTGTCAGCCCAATAAATAACACAAACTCATTTGCTGAATCAAATCAAACAGCATTGCATATGTTGGATGTTTTTTTGAGCTTTCCTTGCACCTTATTCCCTTTCAAAGCTCAGTCTTTGCTTTCCTTCCTCCTGGTGGTCGTGGTAAAAATGAGGGAGAAGCTACAAACTCAGTGATGGCCACTTCTGAGAAGCAAAGGCAACACCACGCCGTGGCCTGGGCTGGAGCTGATGCAGAGAAAGAAGTCAAAACAGCATAAAAACTAGGGCCACTAACTGACACAAGTCTTCCAAGCTGTTCAGACTTGTTGCTGCCTGCAGCGGGCTTTTTCAATCTACTATGGAGGCAAAATTAATTTTTAATACACATAGCTCCCAGGTCCCAGTCCCAAAACAAAGAGACACATTGTGTTTTATTTAGCTTGGAATGTGCCTCATTAACAGCATCCCCTGGTGATTTTTCATCAACTCTCTAAGCTAGCTGAACCACCCAATGACTCTTCAGCTTTAATGTGCTATTTACTGAAAATGCTGGGCTTTCTTGCTCGATACTCAAAGTTAGCACAGAATTGGGACGTGACTTCCGAACACACCAGGCCTCATCCCAGAGCACACAGCCGTGGTTAAGGATTCTGCTCTGCAAGGGATCCTGGCACCATCATCATTAACTGGTCTAATACCACCATACCCCACAACCTCCTGAGACAATGTGCTTTGACGTTGACTGCCAAAGGGAAAAATCACAGAATCACAGAATGTTAGGGATTGGAAGGGACCTCTGGAGATCATTTAATCCAACTCCCTGCCAGAGCAGGTTCATCTAGGGTAGGTTACACAGGAATGTGTCCAGGTAGGGTTTGAATGTCTCCAGAGACAGAGACCCCACCACCTCTCAAAGTAAAGAAGTTCCTCCGATGTTTAGATGGAGCTTCCTGTGTTCCAGTTTGTGCCCGTTACCTCTTGTCCTGGGCACCACTGAAAAAAAACTGGCCCCATCTTCCTGACACCCACCCCTTAAGTATTTATAAGCATTAAGATCCCCCCTCAGTCTTCTCCAGACTAAAAAAGACCCAAGTCCCTCAGTCTTTCCTCATCAGAGAAATGTTCTAGTCCCCTAATCTTCTTCATAGCCCTCTGCTGTACCCTCTCCAGCAGTCCCCTGTCCTTCTTGAACCGGGGAACCCAGAACTGGACACAATAAAATACTGGTCTGAAGGGGAGCAGTGAGCTCTCAAAATAACCGAGTAACAGATATGCAATCACAACTGAGGTCTGAGCTTTCCAAATCTTGCTCATCTTAGGTGTGGAGAGCTGCCCTAGACATGGAGAAATGTCCTTTCTTGGAACCGGCTGTGCCCACGGGAGGTACTCTTGCCCATCGTTATCTGCCAGTGCAGATTGTTAGCTGCCACCCTGCTGCTTGGAAGGTAACAGCTGAAGAAGGTGGCATAAGGTCTTCTGGCACAATAGTGTCTTCTGACTGCGTGGCTGAAGTGCAGAGACAGATTCACTTGGACCCAGATTTTTTATTCAGAAAGACCTCTTAGGTCACCTCATCTATCCAGTGCCAGGCTGACGAGTACCTCAATGTAGTTTTACGGGACAGAAGGAGCACCCTAACTTCTTGTTCTGACGTGCAACCACACACAGTATGAGAGATAATATTTCAACATATTCTCTGTAATACTGTGCCTGAAGTTTGACTCCCTTCAATACCTTGAATTATTTATCATCACTCCTATCCTTGCTTGGTGGTTACCTTGAAAGTATAGTTTTCTTTCTCCACCTCAGTCAGGTTGTTAATTACATGTCCTTTAAATATCACCTCCACATAGTACAAACCCTCCTGGGGCGAAGACCTAGGGGGAAGAAAATACATTATTTTTACACAGATTGGGTTTATTTTTCAGGAAATGACAGATCCTTCACAGTGTCTCCCTTATTAGCAGGTCCATTGAGGCTTTGATAGAGAGAAAAAAACATTTAAACTGTGAACCCAAATTTTACACATATGAACCCAAACTCTAACATTACAATTTAAAAGAAATGCGGAAGCGCAGTAAGAAATTACAGCTAAGTGCAGAAGGTGACAGGACTACATCAGAACTCTATCCAAATTTTACGTGCAAAGCAGAGACATGCTCATTAGTATTCATTAGTAGTAAAATAACCCAGGGCTGCCTGGATTTACAGGGCGTCTTGATCCTGGGTTGTAAATTAAGGCTGCATCCTTAATGCAGACAGTTTCTTAGAACCACATTCAGCGGAATTAACTCCCAACTGAATCATAGCAGCAAGGGATGGAAGAGTCTCATTAGGGTCCCTCTTACAGCCTCTTGAGACATCCCTAGTCTTCCAGCCAAACAATCATCTTTCAAGTTATGACAGGATGGAAAACAGGGAGCTTAGATTGTCCAGGTGGTGCTTGAAACCGTATTTGTTTCCCCACTCTACTTATAACCTTTCTCTGTCATCTTGGATAGGTCAAAGACACCAGAAGCCGGTAAAATTCCCCCCGGCATTTTCTTGGGAGTTTGCATCTAAGAATTAGGTATCTACAAAGCTTTGAGGATCTGAGTTTAGCCTCTCCAAGAAGCCCCACCAACCCTTATGCTAGCTAGCCCAGTGCTTCGTTAATTTGAAGCAAGGATAAATGCCACATAAATTAGGCGGTGCTCAGGTGCAGCCACAGTAGCAGCAGTAGAAATTCCCTACACTCCCCATCTGCCCATACAGACACTGAAAGGAAACGAGGATCCTACCAGACAAATGGCAAGGTCTCACCCACATTGTAGTCATGGATCATACCTTGTTCTGCATCTTACAGTGGATAAGTCAAAATACACAGGGGAGACATCACACGGCAACCTGGGCAGATGTGGATTCACCAGGGACACCTCCAGCTGGGGCCCACGGGCTGAAGAGACATGTTCTAGCTGGTGGATTGTTGAGCCTAAGTAATCAAAGTCAACCAGAAGAGTTCTGTGAGGACAGGATCGCTCACATTCAGTCAGACACAATATGAACATTTTTGAATGTGCAGCCCAGCGTCTCTTTAGAAGCAACACTTAGACCCTCTAATCAGGCTTTTTAAATTCTTGTTTGTGTAAATGCATATTAAGAACCAAGTTCATCCCACCATGCAGCTGCATGGCTTTTTTTTTGCCTCTAATACAATACTTGATCTCTTCCAACGTGTGTTCTACTGCAGAGATTGGGAGTCTGGGTCACCTCAGCCACCTACACTGGAAAAAACACCATGCCCATACATACATAAAGCACCTGCAAAATTATTACCATTTGACAGGTTCTTTGTAGTTGCTGATGTCTTGCGCAGTTTTGCTGACAGGATCTCAAGTTGGCCTGTGTTATTAGGTGGACCTGCTTAGCCCATTTCTTTTGAGTGAGCTGTCCAAAGGATCAAAGGCTTCTAATCTTCAATGAGTTGAGTTTTATCTGAACATAAACTAGCCCAAACTCCAATAATGCTTAACTTTTGTAGAATAATCAAATAGAGCTGGAAATGAAGGTGGTTTACAAACAACTCTCCCTTCGCTCGTGATCTTCACAGGTGGTTCCCAGCCCACAGACTCTCTTTGAATGACATCAGTGGTTTCTCAATTTGCAGCAAAATGCACATTTCCTCCTGGTCCCAGGAAGGTTTTTCCCCTTCTCCCAAGGTCTGACTGTCTTCTTCCCTCACAAAAAACCCCACTCTGCTCAAACAATGAGTTCCCAGCTGTGACTGTCTCTGCCTACCACACAGTGCTGTTGGGGAAACATCGCCCTTGAAGACATGATCTCTCTTTCTTCCCTCTATGTCATCATTATTATGGGAATGCACAATAATCAGACAAATTAGACTGATACCATTCATCATAGTTATAAATGGCAGTGCCAAAACTCGAGCAGTTAAACCAAACATGCAACTGGCGCAGAAACCAACTCTCTTCCCAATGAATCAATATTCAGCATGGCAGAAAAATCAGGCCTAGCTTTGTACAGCTGGTTTTGGGCCCAAATGAGCATGGCATATCAATTTCTGTGTTTTTACTCAGATCTCATGTTTGTCATTAGGGTTTTTAAAACTCCAGCATCACAGGACCTGTGAACAGAGAAGACTCCCTGCTTTTCTTCAAAAAAAAAGTGTGGCAGGGAGAAAATTTCTAGCCCTATGTTTACAAAAATAATGTAGAAATCTGACTTCTCTTGCTTAGAAAGAGCTTAAAAACAAGCAACCATCAGCAACAGCTTATGAAGTAATAATTTCAAGCCAGTTTCATGCTCTGGGTATCACAGCCCGTGTATCTGTTGCTTAGGGTTTCTCACTCCAACCACAAATCTCAGAATGGAGCTGATCCTCTGTTACTCTGGCACGTGCTTCGTCAGAGTCTAAAACTCACCATCCAGGGTAATAGTAATCCACGTTCCTCCAGCAACGCTGCCCTCTCGGGGCATAATGAGCAATCCCGTGGCTGTCACTGCAAAAACAACCCAGATACATCAGGTTGAAGTGCAATGCAAGCATCTAAAAGATCTAATTCAGGACAAGATGTAGTAGTTTGACAGCTGTCCCCCTGTGATCCCACCCTTCATCTCATTTCTCCTTCTCAGGCATCCAAGTTAGCCATATTGCTCATCTTTCCCCGCTCCAGCTGTCTCCCCTGTGTAATAGTCCTGCTTCCCCTCAGGGAGGTTTTGATGCCTTCAGGATGTGCTAAAACAAGCTACAGTCTGAGCCTCCAGTCCTCTTCAAGGATTAAAATAAAGACAATAAAGCTCATGTTTATTTCTCCAGCTCTCAAAGGAATGTGTTTGCTGACTTCTGTACACTTTTTCAAACTTAGGGCTGCCCACAAAATCTATAATCCTCTGGCTTCTTCTGTCCAGCTCTTTTTTGACAAAGTCCTTAGGAAAGAAACACAGGCCTGGAAAGGAACTGTAACTTGCTATACAATGCCTTTCATACAGGCATCAAGTTCTTAAGATAATTTAGGATTTATTTTGGGGACCCTCATCTGAAATTAATAGAGATGAACCAGCAGCTGGCTTCTTTTTGTAGAAAAATATCAGAATTTTCCAGAAGCCCTTTTACAGTGATAACCAGTTTCCTGTTCAGCATTTCAGGAGATTCCAACTTCTTAGTTAAACATGAGTGCAATCTCACCCAACACCAGTATTGATCACTGAAGACAGGTATTGGACAAACTTGCATCATGACCCCTAAATATCAACATGCAAACAGTGGTATGACTATCATCAAGTGAATGAAAACCAACAGGCATGAGATGAACCCAGGTAGGACAGGGAAAATTAACAATGAATCCAGAAATCTCCACTGGCTATGGAAATAACGCCATGAAAAGCCACTGATAAGGGTGGACAATGTCCAGTATGCTACAGTCAATATCCCATAGCATTCAACACCTTTCAGAGATGCTTCCCCAAGTCATTCTCACAATCAAATCTGTATCCAACCCAGTGTCACTGGATTTCGTTGGTGGTGTATTACCAGTGTGGTTGGAGACAACACCTCTCTATCACCCACCTGCAAAGAATATCAGCTCAGCACTCAGAAAGGATGATCTCCAAGGGTTCATCTTGAACTTTGGATGGGGCTTTCACAAAAGACTGGCTCCAGGATCATGGCTTGGGGCCTTGGCACCATCCTGTAATTTTAAAACAAACCCCATCAGTATTCTTTCTTTATACCACAGACCTGCAGTAACAATGGTCCATGGTATAGCAAGACAAGATGGACTGCAGTGTGGAATCATGGAAAAAACACTGATTTACCTCTCACACAGTATAAAGGATCAATATATTGCAAACCATACTCTTTTTCCTCCCACCCAACAGCTCTAAGTAGAACACACACCCCTCCACGCAGACCACTTTCCAGCCAAGCTCAGGATGAGTTTTCCCCCACTGGGGCCACGTTTCAGGAGACCGACTCTGATTAAATGGTAGGCACAGGTGAATTAGTGAAAGCAATTACAATATTTAGACTAGATGATGTTAAACTCTCCCAGCTTTGTGCTGCTCTGCAAAACAGTTGCCTCTATTACATTAAACTAAATCACGTCATGGCCATTCTCCAGACCTGAAAGCAAGTGACTTAGCTTTGCTATTAAACACTAACATTCCACAGCTAGCTCCAAACTAAGAATGGCCCCCATGGTGGCTTCTGTAGTTGTGTATAGATATTGCTTGGAAGAGCACTGTTAGACTTGGGCACAATGGTTCTGAGAATTGTTCTAATATGAACATTTGAGTGCCTGTAGCCCGGGAAATTCCTTGGTCTTACTTGCTATCATAGCCAGCCCATATCACACATTCCCTTTGTAAAGTCTTGCCATGAACTGCTCTAAGATTTAAAAATGCAGACCATCAACTTTACTGCCTTCACCCTGGGTTTTGTACTAGTACAGAAATAACCACGGATCAATTAATTTAGCCACATTTTGAATGAGCAAGAACCTCAAATTCTCACCAGTGAGCAGAGACTGGGACACCCTTATCCAAAACATCGCTTGCTTGTTAAAACTCAGTTCAGAACACAGAAGGCCCAGGCGTAAAGATAAAATCAAATGGCAAGAAGATAATTTAGGATTTCATATTGTTTTTATGTTAGGATCTAAAGGGCAAAAAAATCACAATCACTGAATGATTCAATAATTCTCAAGTGGACAATCCACGTCCACACACAGAAGAAAAAAATGATGCAGAGAGACAGCCTTTCACAGTCCTGTTCCACCAGCTGATGAAAAAGTGATAAGAACAGACCTCAGCTCTCTTAAGACCTACTTCTGCAGGATGACGGCACCAAGAGCTCATGTGTTTTTCCATGTAGTGGTCTTGCTCCATTCACTACCCACACTGCACTGATTCAAGCCCTTCTCTACATTGGTAAGTGCCTGTCAGGTCACCTGAGAAAGCCTAAATAACTATCCATAACACTGTCTACTTTGCTGGGTTCTGTAAATGTCTGTAAGACCCGGCAAAATGAAGCCAGTTGAGTTAACACCAACATTAAGAAAAAATACAACAAACAAACAACAAAAACCACTAAACAAGCCCAAAATTCACTATTCAAGGAACAAAAAGGAACAAAGCACCTTGGTCTTTTACTGCTACAGTGGTTCTTAATTGCTGATGCTTTAAGTTATTTTTAAAAGGACTGATGTACGCAGAAAAATGATCTGAGGTCTATAGGCTCAACGTGCTCATGGACATTCATTAGAAGATGTGGTCAACTTGTGTCCAAGGGCACTGGATATTGGTGGGGTATTTCACATTCCATACTTAAGAGGAAAGCGGAGGGAAAGGAATTTGCTTCTCCTGCTCCTTGCTGTCTAATCTCTGCCAGATAATGCAGTAAGGAGTTTCAAGACAGTCGGTGAAACTTTGGACAAGAAACATTCTCCAAAATCGATGAAGAATGGAAACAACTGCTCAGGACTGGGCAGCAACACACTTGGTGGTAATAGCAGAAGCAGACAAAATCCAGAACCAGAACAAAGCCACATCCATATTTGTTGCAAAACCCGTAGAAGCAGATCTGTAGAGCAAAATGACTGGTGTCAAAGACCCAACATCCACACCACAAGCCTTTAGGGGTGTTGCACACATTAATGGCTGGAGCATTGTTTGGTCCATATCCATCTTTGATCCAGAAGGATTGACATCTGTTCACCAAGACAGTTCTGTGGTGTGAAAAAAATCACCTTACCTGGAGATGAGAAGACTGGCTTCAAAAGTGCACTCCTGGTCTAAAATGGACACCAAAGGAGATATTGTGCAGCCTCTAATGCACCCCTCCCTCCGATATGAGTGAGGACTTTTTTGCAAGATTAGAGTGGAATTCAGTGCATCCACAGTGGGTGTTCAAGAAACCAAGTCCACTTGTTGGTCCTCTAGGAAAGGCAAACCTCATAGCAAACTGACTGGTTTTCACATGCTTCCTCCCCTATTGGTATTACCATAAACACAGTCTTAGGATCATCTAAATACTATATATCACGGTCATGAATTCTCAAACTAAAAGCCTCCTCAGGGCTGCTGGGTGAGAACAGAGATAAACGGTGGAAGTGTGGGCTGGCACCCGAGAAAAGATGCAACAGAAGAGCAACACTCTTAGAGATGGGAGTTGGGAAAAGCTGTTGTTACTCTGGAACTGTGGCAAATATTCTGTCTCCATAAAACCAGCTTCTAAGCTTCTATTGGTTATTGTACCACAAGACCTACTGCAACCACTCTCCCTATATTTCTTGCACATTTTAACTTAACTGCAACTTGCAGGGACAGAGTCCAGAGCCCTTGCATTTCAAAGTAGGTGCATAGAAGATCATTTAAGTTTACTTTTATTATTCTCAATAGAACTTTTTCTGGTATTGCTTACCTTACTCAATTTCTTCTTCCCATTCCTCTGACGAGCAAAGTGCGGAGGCTCCGATTCCAGCATAACTGCTCCATCCCTTTGATGCCAGATCTACCCCAATTTTCAGTCTGAGGTGGCTGTAGGCACTCGGTTCAGGGCCTGCGTGGGTGACTGAGTCACCGAGTGCCGAAAGCCACCAGACTAGTTTCTCAAAAGTCCGTCACAGACAGCTCAGAGCTGTCCATTGGGCATGCTTAATTATTAACCTAAGCTACTTGCTGCTATTAACTGTTTTGTTCCAAGTCGTTAATGACCATTAGGGAGTAACCAAGAATTGTTCTTCTATTTGTATATGACTAAATCCTCCCACAGGAGGACAATGAATCTATTTTATCCTCTTTTCCCCCACAACATGACAGAAAAACTGATGGAATGGTTCCTTAATATGCTGATATCCAGCCTGGGAACGACTTTCACAGCAAGTGAACCACATCCTGGGCTACATCCCCAGCAGCCTGGCCAGCAGGGCAAGGGAGGGGGGATTCTGGCCCTCTGCTCTGGTGACACACCACATGCAGCATTGCCTCCAGCTCTAGGGCCCCCAGCATAAGAAGGACATAGACCTGTTGGAACAGGTCGAGAAGAGGTCACGAAGATGATCAGAGGCTGGAAGGCTTTTGCTGTGAGGACAGTCTGAGAGAGTTGGGCGTGTTCAGCCTGGAGAAAAGAAGGCTCTGGGGTGACTTTATTGTGGTGTTTCAGTCCCTAAAAGAGCTACAGGAAAGCTGGGGAGGGACTCTTGATGAGGGAGTGTAGCGATAGGATAAGGGATAATGGCTTCAAACTGGAAGAAGGGAGATTTAGATTAGATATTAGGAGGAAATTCTTTGCTGTGAGAGTGGTGAGAGCCCGGGTCAGGTTGCCCAGAGAAGCTGTGGCTGCCCCATCCCTGAAGGGGTTCAAGGCCAGGTTGGATGGGGCTTTGAGCAACCTGGTCTAATGGGAGGTGTCCCTGCCCATGGCAGGGGGGTTGGAGCTCAATGATCTTTAAGGTCCCTTCCAACTTTAACCATTCTATGATGATGATTCTGAGCAGACGTCAAGGTTTCCTTATAAACTCTTAATTCAATTTTTCTGTGGGATTCCCAACAGTGTCTGCATTTGGCAGGAATTCTGTCCAAAACGTGTTCAGACTCCTCACCACATCTCAAGTACCTACACCCCTGAATGTGTATATAGTCAGTGGTGGAAAAGAGTGCTGTGGCCTTACACAGTGTTATCATTCACTCCATAGGTTACACTCCATGCCACTCCATGGCTACAGGGAAGACGCAACTCAGCCTACATCAGGTGTTGAACAGTTGTCTGAACCTCATCCCTATTCCCACCTCTGCACCCACCTATTTGAAGCCCAGATTGTTTTATGATGGAGCCACCAGAAACAGCCCCTGCACTAGTATGGATGTCTTCATGGAAGTTTCCACCTAAATTTGGAGGAAGCTCTGAGACACCACAGCATAACTACAGTTTAATGAATTACCAGGCACCAGTCAAACAACAGCAGTATTTATGCACGCTCTTACCTCATCCCCAGAGGAAGGTGAAACTGGCTTGCTTGTTCTTCCTCGGCCTCAATTTAGGGACACAGTGGCACAAAGTCACAGGCAATCAACCATCAGGGAAGTTCTGGAGCTTTGCCCAGCAGTGGAACCAGTTGTGTTTAGTTTATTCTTAGGCCAAACCTCAATATCTCAGCTGCATATAGCCAATGATTACAGGAATCCAATTAAAGTTAACCCTATCCTGCTCAGTTTTAAACTCAGTTTACTTATTATCCAGAATTACACTGGAAACAGTCAGAAGAAAGAGTAAACTTGAAGGAATTCTAAAAAAATTAAAAACCATTGCCAAAGAAAAGACAATTCAAAGTTGATAACTTGCACTCAGCAGATAGAGCCAGATGCTGGTAACAGGGTCCACTGACAGCCCTAAATGAGGAGATAGACCAGATCCAGGGTCCCTCCAGGAACCTCACTCAGGGTCAAGAGGAGACCTTGAGAGGTCAGCTACAACACGGGCCCACAATCCAGCTAGAAGACAGCACTAGAGATGGCTCTGAAGACCAGTACTCCTCCAGTATTACCCAGAGAGAGGCTGCAGACCCAAAGCTGAGGTTAAATAGGGCTCCTGACCCATGGGCAGGGTGTGCTTGGGGTCCCAGGTGTGGCTGATCAGGGCCATTAAAACTTATTGCTGCCCTAAGGGCCCCAATATTTCTGCTCCTGACATACTGTCACTCAAACTCTCTAGATAACAGAGAGGAAATACAAATTAGTAATCGCCCTTATCATTCTGTACAGCATTTCGTGATCCAGTCCTAAGGAAATGCTTTCTATAGAAAAAACTTAACAAAATTTCCCAGGTTTGCAGATCCAAAGGATTTGATTTGGACGATGAGTTTATTCTTTGCAAAAAGTTGCAGATTAGGTAAGACACTGTACGGGGAACCATCCCTCTGAAGGAGCTGAAATGTGAAAAGAAAGAGAGAAGCTGGTGAAAAATATTGTCCTTAACAATCAGAAACAGAGACCCATCATTCAGACCAGGAGAGGAATGGCCAAGTCACACAGGGGTCTAGTTGTATGAAGTGAGAGTATTTACTCTCCCACTACAAGATGGTGACCATGTTTAGGTTTGATTGCCCACTGAAGAGGAAAGCAGTATAGTTCAGTGAGTATGTGTGTGTTTGTGTATGTGTGCAAGCAATTTTTTCCCTCCTGAAGGAAAGTTCTGCTCAAAAACATCACCCCAGACCATCTGGGTTTTGTTTGTTTGCAGTTATTCGTTTGGAGGTTGCAGATTTTAGGCGTATGAGTAGAAATAGCTTTACGGACAGACTGAGCATCGGGAATCTGAGAAATCTTCCTGTGTTGCAACCAGAAAAGGACACAGCCAAAAGCAGGAGATGTGAGCTCTTTGTCACTAGGTGGAAGTATGGAGCCATTGAAGACCTGTCTACCACTTTAAACACAACTGAAGGCCAGCAAAGCTGTCACTGCTCTGTCCGACACACATCCAGGTCAGGCTTCTGCTAACCCCTTGCACTTGAGGGAAAGAGCACGATCCAGCAGACAGCACAGAAAAAGGAGAAGTGGGACCTACTCCCAACTCCTTCATTCACTAATGCATGATTTGGGCCAAACAACTTCACCTTCAAGTCACGTGCGTGTAAAATGGGGACAGTGGTGCATGAGGCCTTTTGTAGGGCAGGTGCTCTCCAAGGGTAGCAGCATATTCTGGAGACACTGTTTCCCCAGGACTTAAGGCATTTCTGGGATGGCAGACCTTTGTGGGAGCTCCCCCCAGCCATTGCATGGCGACCACCTCGCGAGAGGAACGCGGCAGTTGTTGAACACCACATGGCATCACCCAGCTGAACAGCTGAGGGGAGGATAATGTGGGATAAGAAGAGGTTTAGCAATTTTATCTGCAACCACTCAGGAGCTCCCCTCCTCCCTTCCAGCCCTGCTGGTCCATGCACCACCCCATGCCAAGGGCACCAGCCTTTCTTGCCTACTCCTCACCAAATCAGGCACCATCATGAGGGAATGGTGTGGGAACACTGCCTGCACTCACCATCCCCACATCCGCACCAGTAAACAGAGCATAAAGCACCCCAGAGGAAAGCAAGCCTAACAGGGCTCATGCTTGGACCAGCAGCACCGTGTTTCTGTAGGACATTGCTGTTGGTAAGCAGCCATCCTCCAACACCAGTTGTGCCATGCTGGACACATGTACTGGACACATACTGGGGAAAACACAACATGAAACTGCTTGATCTTAGGGACGCAGTCCAGACATGGGTCTTGGAGAGAGGTCTGTGCTCTCCAGCTTGGCATCGTCAGTAGTTCATGTCCTCTTCCAGCCCTTACCTATCACTTTTGTCCTCTCCTGCAAACTGTGCGTGCCCAGGAGGAGGTGGATTATCCACTCACATCACCAGCCTCCTGCCAAAATCAAATCAGGAATTCTTCAAATACTGAGGATCTGGGAAAAAGCTCCCAGGGTTGGAAAGTCTCTGAAGAAGATTTCAGCACTGCCCACAGGCCAACCTGTGCTTCAAACTTTATGGATACATCTGTGAGTGAAATAAAAGCATCGTGGACTTGGGCATTGCACCTCCATAGATCAAAAATCGCAAACATGGTCCCCTGCATGGTTTTGAATCCGACCACCTCACGTTAGATGAAACAATTCCCAAGGATGGTTCAAGAGACAGCAAGGCTGGTGCCTGCTCCCCATGGGCAGGATGGACAAAGCAACTGAGTTTTTGAGGCTGTTTTGGAGTTTAATAGCATGGGTATGGGCTGCAGGAGCAGGAAAGGAGCCCTGCAAGCTTGGCTTGCTAGTAGAGATGTAGCCTGGAAGACTAGTGTGTCCCTCAATGACAGCCCCTGCACTGACCATGCCTCTCTGTGCAGACCTCCCATCAGCTGCTCTTTCTTTCTATTAATACTTCACTTTTTGTGTATTGACACAAATTTCCTAGCAACCAAAGTCACAGGAGAAGGTGTTAAGGATCTGGACTGATTAATAATAAACCCTGGGGTTTGATGTCTTTTTTCTTGAGAGGCTTGTTAGACACCAGCAGGCAGGGTGCTGAGCTGGGATTTCCAAGGGAACCTAGGCGATTTGGACAGCCCACTCTGATTGAATTTCCCTCTCTGAATCCCAACCTTCCTCCTTCTGGCCCCCAGCATCCAACTGGGTGAAGCTACCCATGGGAAGGTGAGTCGAGACAGTGCAGTAATGTTAAGCAGGGATCTGGCATCTATCAGCCACGCTGAAAGTTGTCCCCTGGGGTCCACAGGGGTTGGGTTTCTTTCTTTGTAATCAGGATTAAATGGTCTCTGTAGACCTTGTAATTACCTCTCACTGCTATCAAGTCCCACCATGCAGGGTGGACTGCACCCATTGCACCCACTGCATCCCCACTTTCTAATGCCCTTAACATCCTTCAAAGGGGAAGAGCACCACAGACTTAAATTTCTTCCCTCACCAAGCCACTGTGTTCAGCCCTGGGTTTGTTGGAAGAGGCTCCCTGTGGTGAGAAATGAACCCTTTCCATCAAGGTCCTAGCCACAGGAGTTGGGCTGAGATAAGCTGGTTTGAGATTTTAGGTATCCCTTGTATTTTAAAATAACACATAGAAAAATCCCATTTTTCCTTCTGAGTTTCAGTGTACTTAAGTCGCTAATCACTTATTTCTGGATGCTCAGGATGGCAAGAAGAATAGTCAACCAGGGGTGTGGAGACAGATTTCAAAGCAGTGTCTGGTTTTGCTGCATTTAATCCCTCATTAAACACCTTAGCACAGAAATCAATGTATGAAAAAGCCAAGTCAGGCTTTTCCCAAGTCAGGAGAAGAAAGAAGCCCCTGGTAGGTCAGGAATGTCATTCAGGTCTCCTTGTCTTTACTCCGGTGTTTTAGGAACCAGGCCATAATCTCCCCAGTTGAGCTGCTCCCCTGCTTGCTGTGATTTATCCCAGGTGGGGTGGCAAAGGCAGAGAATTAACATGAACACCGCACATTTCGATTTAGGGGAGATAATAAGAATTTTACAAGATGATTAAAAGTCAACTCAGAAGCGGCAAAATAAAAAATATCCTTTGTATTTATCAGGAAGTATCAATGCCTTTAAATTTCATTTTATTCCTGCTCCTTTGCACTACAAAAAGCATTTTGATTCCTGAAAATCTTAACCTTCGTATTACTAGCGTTTTCAGATTTTAAAACCTTTCAGTACCACCACTTCTATTTACATTTGTAGCCCATAACTGAACTGCCTGGCTTGCCTGGTTCATTTTTCTAGCTGATTTGCAGCAGGCTCAACTCTTCCCTTTGAGAGGAAAAATGTTGGTGATTCCAGGATCCTTCCTGCGTGTCTTTACGGGGTCACTTTTCAGCACGATGAAGCTCTGTTGAAGTTGTTCCCATAGCTACTCTTGCTGCATGTGAAACAGGCGATGAACTTCTTTAAACACTAAATTTATTGCCAGTGCAGCTGCTTTAATGACAGGTTTGGAGCTTCTTTGGTTTCAAGGTTGAGTGTGTTTCAGCTCATGTCCCCTGTGGCCGCGCGGGTCGCGGAGGGGATGCGAGTCGCCCAGCCGCCTCGTGGCAGATACTGGAGCTTGGGGATGCACAAGGCAACTGGGGAAGGAGAAACCAATACCTTGCAGGGGGTTTCTCTGCTGTAGCTTTGGTCCTCTCACCCACCGGCATGCAGAAGGAGCTTCCCTGCTCCTGTGGGATCTGAAAAGCACAAGGGATGGCCAGGGAAAACAAAGGTCAAGGCTGGCTCCTAGACACATCATGGCATAGAAATCTTCCTAAATAAAAAACACAGACAAGGGGGAAAAAAAATGGGAACTTCAAATAAAGCACTAGCTGCCTCTCTGCTGTGAAAAAAACATCCTGGTATTGAGGTCTCCCCAGAGATTTTCCTCTTCTGGGCTGCTCAAAGACACCAGCTCATTCCCACTTCCCATCGAGCAGGGCTCTGTTGCAGTGTGATGGACCATCACTCCTTCAGTCTCTGTGTTACAGGGCTTTTTATCACACTGACAATGGTGTCCGAGAAAGGCAACAGCTCCATTGTGTTTGGTGCTCTGGAATCACACAATACCCAGCTACTGTCCAGCATGAAAAAGCTTTCGATTTAAATAGGGGCAAAGAAACACAATCCCACATGACTGTGGGAAAAGATGCAAACTCTGTGGTAAGGTCCCCACCGGAGGTCTGCACAGGTTGGACAGCAGACCCCAGAGGCAGCATTCCCCATTAAAATCAGGAGGGGTCGCTTTGATGGAAGAAATCTCCCAGGGAAGTCTGGGCAGGCACTACTGCAGACCCGAGCCGTGGCATTTGCTTAAATAAACAGCTGGTAGCGGATTGGGTTTCCGAATCAAACTGCAACCCTGCACCTACTGAACTTCATCCATCATTAGTCTTTCATTAGGAAACTTGTTCTTGGCCTTGTCCCCAATTCTCAGAGGGGTTCAAGCAAACACCAACCCCGCCGCTGAGTCCAGCGGTCTTTTTTCCTCTGCCCATCCTTGTGGGAAGGCGGTTGCCCACTAATGTCTCATTTTAATATGAAATTCCTTCTGTTGGAGGAGTTTTCATTTTAAAGGCTGCCACCGCCCCATCCCTCCGTCCTCGCTACCCATGTCTAAGCAGAGGGAACAGGTGGGACAGCTGACCCTGGTGAATGAAAGGAGAGCACAGTTTCGCTCCCTTCACCCCTTCCTCGCAGCCTGCCACTGCTGTCGGTGATCCCCGAGCCCCCGGGGGCTGGGGATTTGTGTGTATTAGTCACATGAAAGGCAAGAGCCTGCAGCAGGCTGCTCCCAGGCTTTGCTGCGAGGGGATGGCTTGCCACTGTATTCCTCAGGGCTGGAATCAAGTGACACTTTTTTTTATTATTATTATTATTATTACTACAAATTTTCTTCTGTGTAAGATGTGCCATGGCCCTGATATTAAAAAAAAAAAAAAAGAATAAGAAGAAAAAAAGAAAAATAATAAAAAAAAGAAGAAAAACAGAGGAAAAAAAAAAAGAGAAAAAATAACAACTTAAAATGATCCCTGCTGTGCAGGAATATGTGTAAAGCCAGCCACTTAATAGAAAATGAGATCTTTTTCTGCTGTCAAATCTTTGGGGTGGGATTTGCACTCATTCATTCACCTTGCGTGAAGCTTCACAGCCTGTCATCACCCAGTGGGTTTGAGCAGAGCATTAATGGTCTCTCTCTGTCCTAAATCTATCAACCAAAGGTCAAACACAACATATTCCCAGGTGGACCCCTACTAAGGTGGATTCACATTTGTGTACCAGTCAGCGAGACATTTCTTGAGGATATTATCACAGAATCACAGAATGGTTTGGGCTGGAAGGGACCTTAAAGATCATCCAGTTCCAACCCCCCTGCCCTGGGCAGGGACACCTCCCACCAGACCAGGTTCCTCAAAGACCCGTCCAACCTGCCCTTGAACCCCTCCAGGGATGGGGCAGCCACAGCTTCTCTGGGCAACAAGGGAGAGCCAGCATCTCACCACCCTCACAGCAAAGAATTTCTCTTTTTTTGTCCTTTTCGCAGGAGTAAAAGTCACAAACTCATGGAAGACACATAGATACACAACAAACTTGTTAGACTATGAGAAAGCAGTGCAGGTACCTAAATAACTTGAAGTCTGCTCTGTATTGCCAAGGTCAAAGAACAGGTTTCACGATAGGCTTGGTTAACCTTGTTTTTTTACGAGCACATTAATTGCCTGCCCTAATACCAGCAGTTAGGAGCAGTATTTCCACTGTTCGCAGATAACTCTGGCTGCTGGAAGCCACAGAGCCCCCACATGAGCTCAACAACAGCAGTCACACTGCAAGCAAACAGTTCTATACTCCTTCCAGCAAGAGCAAAGCCTTTTTCTCAAGTATTTCAGGTGCTTGCACACACAATGAGCGCTGCTTATGTATCAGTTTTGCCATTCCCATAACCATCTTCAGGCAGAAATACAGGTCCCTGAAAGCAGAGGCAAGGATTCAATCCCACCAGGCTGGGGCAATAACACGCCTGGGTGGATGAGACAATAAAGAAAAAAATCCCTCGGCTGTTGGAACAAATACCTTGGTACAACTATAGGACAAATTTGGTAATTGCATATTGTTTTTCTCTTAAATGAAGGTGTCAATGACGTTTCAGGGTTCAGTTCCGACCCACTGATGGGTTGGTCGTTGCCCATCATGCCTGCTGTTATTACTGCTTCATTTGTTTTCCCACTCAAAACAATTTATTTCGCATTTCCTTCTGTTTTTCTCCTTAAGTTCATGGCGTCTTCATAAACTACCTGAATTCAGCTAGAAACTAGTTCCTACCCAGTCTTAAGAAAAAATGCTTTGGTTAAACCACTGCAAGATTTTTTTCCTTCAGCTTTTCCATACTGCCAGAGACCCGAATAACCGGTTGCTCACACAGCTCTCATCAAGATACCCTTGTGCCTGCTGCTGCACAGACCCATCGACCCCCCAGGGAAGCAAAAAATACGTAAGGGGAGGACAAAAGCACACGGGTGGGATGAGGAAGGGAGCCTTGATCACAGCCTGCTGGCTCAAGTGCACGCGTTAATGCCTTAATTTAGAAGTTTTGCATGGGGCAAAATGCAAATTGAATGAATATTCAAACCCCCAAAAGCAAGTTGATCCCCTTATTTCGGGGCGGGGGGGGGGGGGGGGTGTTT
>JAOXNO010000024.1:116714795-116744877 GCA_028565335.1 Limnodromus scolopaceus
GTCTCCCCAGAGCGGAGCAGAGGGGCAGAATCCCCCCCCTGGCCCTGCTGCCCACGCTGCTGGGGATGCAGCCCAGGATGCTGAATCCGTGTGAAAGCCAGCACCGGGGGCTCCGCTACGCTGCAAAGATGAGGTGTCCAGATTTGTTCTCCCATTTCTTTCCATCCCACTTCTGCCCCCTTTGAGCACCCGACGGCTTTAGCAGGAGGCTCCGAGGCAGAGGGATGTGTGTGCAGCACCCTCGTGCCCCTGGCTCACGCCACAGGGGGCACCCACCTGTTGTGCAAAGCACGTCAGCTATGAAAGATGTTCTGGGGGGGGGGGCGGCTCTCCAGTCCCCAGCCTGTATGTTCACCCTCCCAGGCTTGAACTCTGCTTCAGAGGAGCAAATCACAGAATCATAGAATGGTTTGGGTTGTAAGGGACCTAAAAGAACATTTTGTTCCAACCTCCCCGCCATGGCCCCATAGGGAAGCACCTTGAGCACCATCCATGTAGTATCATGGACAAGCAACACCAGGACCATTTTGCATTGAATGGCAGAGGCTTTTGGAGCTTTAAGTAGTTTTGCGGGGGGGGGTGAAATGCTCCTTCCCAGCCTATTAATTTTCACAGTGCTGATCAAATAAGGAATTTTTCCCTACTATGCAAAAATATCTGAGCACTAGAAAAATATTTAAAGAAAAAAGATCTTTTTTCAAGTTGCATAGTTATACGCAATTGTGAATTCAGTAAAAAAATCCTAATAAACAAATGAAAAAAACCCCACCAGGTTAGATCCTTTTTTAAAATTAATATTATTCTTATTTACCATGGAACAACAGGCCAGGCTTGTAGCAGATATGACAGGAGACCAGTGCAATGCATCTCCCTAAGTGACTAATCTTAGTTTCACATTTTTTCCCCATTTTTCTTTTTTTTTTCCCCTTATGTCAGAATTTGGAAATATCCTCAGCTTTCTCAGAGAAAAAAGAAGTTAAAGTTAAAGAAGTAAATTGAACAGGAGAACTGTCTGCTCCTTACCAGACTCTGATGAGAACTAAACCAAAGCACCTTTTAAAAGCATATATAATTTTTTCCCCATTTTCTGCCAAAACATCAATATTTAGTGTTGTTTTACTTCTTGGGGGGAAAAATACTTCTGAAGATTTTTTGGCAGGGAAAATTTTTCACATTAAAAGCAGAGTGACCATATAACCCTGCAGTCATTCCAGAGGTTTGAACGCTCCCCTAGGATAAAAGAAATAGTAGGACGGAGTAGGATGTTCACCAAGGAGGAGGCTCTAGGGTGAAAAACAGCTTGTCATAAGAAAGCAGATGAAACAGAACCAGGCAACCCTGCCGGGTGTAGGAACTCGATCGTCCTCACTGCAGGAATGTCCTCAGCATGGTTCTGGCTCAGGCAACTCCTCTCTCCCAGCATTTTCCAGGTACAGTTCAGAAGTTTGCATGGGACAAGACAACTCCTGTCAGGCAGCTGGACACAGCAACCCTGTTTTGGAAGATAAAAGGGTTTAATAATACCTATGGGGGCCACCTGACATCAGTGCCAGGGAACTGTGCCAGTCCTATTTAATTTAGTAGTTGAGATGCACAGTAAAAGGTATGACTTTTTAAGTACTTGCTGTGCCATAAACTCCTTCCAAGAACTTGGGCATGTCATCCAATGCCTCAGTGTCACAACCATAAACAACATTTTGATAGCACTTCCCTCCCCCTGGGTGGGATGAGGCCCCAAGATGTACTCTGAGGTGCTCAGACACCCCACTAATATTATCTGCTGGACAAGAGACTGGTCAAAACCTCCCTGCAAACATCCACCCATAAAAATGGATTCATTTCCAGTCTCCCAGAGAGGCTCTTTTTTAAACAGCTTTGATGGAGAAGGAAAGAAAAGGCAATTATTGCTAATGGGGTACTTCTAAAGACACTGGGGTGGGGGTACTTCTAAAGACACCGGGGCGGGGAGGATGCCTGTTTCTGGCCAAACCGGTGTGACCTGTGGAGCTGGCTGGGCTCAGCCCCTGTTGTCTGACCCCAACCCCTGCAAAATCCCAGCTCTTCCTGTCCTGCCCGACCACCTCTGCTAACCAAGGAGCCCCACCAGGATTTCAGACCAGCTCCAGCTCCTTGCTCTTCCTCCTTTTAAGGACTGTTAAAATATTAAACTGATGTACTTGCAATAAATGCCACTATTCTCAGAAATCACTGGTTTTTTTGGGTTGTTGTTTTTTTTTTTTTTTTTTTTTTTTTACAGGACTGAGCTGCAGCATCGGAAAAAGGGATAAAATGAAGACGTGTCCCGGCATGGGACAGCTGAAGCGGTGTCACTCAACGTGCCGCTGTCAGTGGGGTGATTGAGGTGGACAGGAGGGACAGGAATGGCCACAGGCTGTAAAGGACACGGGCAGGTGGGAGGACGGGGCGATGGGGTGGGCTGGCCTGGGGGGTAGGCGATACAAAAGGGAGCGTGACAGCCTGCCAGGGCAGTGACCACGCGGGGATGGCAGGCGACCATCTTAGGGGTAGAGCAAAGCAAGGGAGGGGAAGAGAGAGGAGGAAGATGCACGTGAAGAGCCAAGGGGCGACCCAGTGCCAGGGATGCAGAAGGCTGGTCTGCCCTGAGCAGGATGAGACAGAAATACTGGTGGAAAGTCCTTAGCAGTAGACCTGGCAAGGGAGTTAGGAGGATGCTAATGCGAGGTTGGGGGGGAAAATGGTAGAAAACTGAGAGAGGGGAGGGGAATTTAACATGAGTGTCACCAGGGAGAAGGCACACTTGCACACACACAGAGGGGTCAGTGGTATAAGCTGCTTCAGATGCTTTTTTAGCCTTTGCTAAGAGACTCTTCGGCACCCCCAGGCGTAGGCTGCTTGCTGGACGGCATTTCTGACCATACCAGCTCCTGCTTCCTTGGGGAAACCTTGAAGAGGAGGAAACCACCCCTCGCTGAAGATGCCAGCCCAGATAAGACTCCTGGGGTGCTATGAAGTGACAAAGGACCCAGGAGAGGAGGATGAAGAGACCAACTGCTTCTTTGCTGAAGGTAATATCTGAGATTTACTCTTTCTTTAAGGCAATATCTCCTGTGGCGTGAGAATTGCTGGTGTTTATGGCCAAACCCAGAGAGCACAGGCAAGAGCCAGTGTCACACATCTAGGGCTGTGCAAAGCATCATAAGGGAATGTAAGGAACTCTGGGCAGAGCAAGAGATGCCAAGGATGGGAAAAGGAAGGGTGGTGAGGTGGTGCTTTCATGGTCCAAACAGGACCCCAGACTCACTACCAAGTTCCCAGGGACCAGACCACACTTCCTGGATGTGGCCCATGGCATTCCCTCAAAGTGCATGTGTTCAGGGTCATAGCTACGGACAGAGAGAACCAAGGGATGTGTTAGATTTCCAGGAACATCTTCAAAAAAAAGGGCTTGGTTCACAAAGGTGGAAGAGTTGGTGTTTGGTGTCCTGTTGGCCAGATCTTTCAGCTCACAAGACTGTGACCCAGGGGGTACAGGAACTGTTGAGGAGGGATGGTAGGATCTCAGCTGCATAGGCTGGAGGGCCAGTGTCATCCCCTGGGAAGCTCTGCAATCTCAGATTGCTCCCAAGGAGCCTCCTTTGACTGCAAAGTGTGCCCAGATGTAACTAACACCTGCCAGGGGAAGTTACCTTCTGATTTTCATTCCCACCTTGAAATAAGCGGTCACCAGCAAGTTTCTACTAGTGCCTCCCTGTCCACTAAAGCCAACTGTTAGACTATGTCCTCTCCACACTGTTTTGAATATATTTATCACTCCATAATCCTTATTAGACAATTAAGTGTTTTCTCCATTTCACAGATGGAAAGCAGGGGTACAGACACACATAGGTCCAAATTCATCCCCGTTACCCTCAGACCCTTGAAGAGTCTAAGGGAAGAGCACAGTCAACCCTGGCTCCTTCTGGAGTCAATAGAGAGAGATGGCCCCCTCTTGACACACTCTTGGGTCCTCTCTGTGGGGCTTTCTCCTCCACAGGTGGTGGTTCTTTGTATTTCCAGACTGTTAGCATTATTGGTTATTTTAACTGGGAATGCGTGACTGAAGCTGTCAAGAGCCCACCATGGGTTTATGTTCCTCTTGACTCAGCAAGTCCTTCCAGCTCCCTACATTTGAACCACATGGGGAGGAAGTAAACAAAAAAGAAACTAGAGGAAAAGGGCACTGTTGTCCTCCCCAGGGCTGTACCCCTTGCACCCTCTCTCTTACCATTTGGCCTCCTGGCCTCCAAGAGAAAGCTCCAAGCTGGGGATGGGTTCCTGATACGAGGTGATCCAAACATCCCCAGCTAAACAGTCTTAGAAAGAAGATAAAAGGGAGATTCCCCACCTTTTTAAGCCATTCCTGAAAATCCTACCAGCTTCTCGAGGGACAGCTATCCTAAATTGCACTATATTCTAACTTCATTCGTATCCAAGGCATGGGAAAAAAGGGAAAGCTAAGGGGCAAGGGAGGCCATGCTGAACCTGTATGGGCATTGCTACAGGTTCTCCAGTTTGTCCCAGGCAAATAATTTCATCTCCGTGCCTCAGTTTCCCCACCCATAATCTGGAAATACTGGTGAGCAGGCTTTGCTCAAGTGCAATTACTCTGCTGTGGTGCAAAGGCTCAGACTGGCTAAATAAAATATGATGGGGATAAACCAGAGCCAAGATGTCCGTTTAAAAGCACCATATATTAGATCAGATAAAGCAGAAAATATAACTTAAAGAACCATAATGGGAATATATTTTTACATTGAGTTAAGAGTAATAGAAAATCAAACAAGGAGACTAGGAGGATGGACAGGTGCATTTCCAGGACCACTAGTGGTTCTGACACAGCCTTTCCAAATAACCTTGGGCAACTTGCTTTTTATCTCCAGTTTTGTACTCAGCTTAGTGCCCACCTTTTTCAAGACATTAAATATTGGCACACTAGGACTGGACGTTTCGGAGGTCCTCATTGAGGCATTATTCCAAATGACTTCAGACAGAGACCTCATTCCCATGTTTTATGGAGCAAACTCAATAAGCTCTGAGACACCCTCATGAAACCCCACCAGAGTTTAAAAAACCCAGGCAGGCGAAACACCTCCAAAACCCAAGTGCCTAAATATAGTCTCTGGCTAGATATAGGCAATATTTTGCAGACAGATGCAAACTTGCTTTGCTGAGTTTTAAGCTTCCTGGAAGCTGTGGTTAGGACAGTGTTCAGATGAAACTAATTAGCCCTGCTGCACAAATGTACCCTCAGACAACTAATTTGGCTCCCTAGGCTAGAGTTGTTAACCTAACTGGTTTGCCCAGTCACACAGAAAATCTGCAAGAGAGGCAAGAAAAGACTCTACATGAGTTTTTGTTTCTTGCAAGGTGCTTTTAGATGTAGGTAGGGGAACAACGATGTAGTAAGTTCCAACCATGCAAGGTTTGGGCTCAAAACCTTCCTGCGGAGAGGGGCAGAGTATTCAGAAGCATTAGGGAGAGAAACTGCAACACCTTTTAGCTCCCAGGTTGGGTTTTTTTTCCCACCTTTTAAGTTAATGGGATGACTCTTAGTTACCCATTCCCTTCTTTGCACTGCTGTCACATCCATGCACCTCACTATGCATGTGCGTGTATCCAGGCAAACGGAGGGTGAAGCAGCTTCCATCCTTCCAGTAACAACTGGTCCTAGGATAGTATTCATCTTGCAATCCAGGCGGGAAAAGGAAACTTGACAAAGAGCCCAGATGAGTGAATGCCTGAATGCCAGGCATATTAGAGAGCCCATTTCGGGAGTATCACCTCCCATCTCATCCTCAGTGACAAACTACCCCAATCACAGCGACCCTTGCAGGACAGCTGCCCCATTCTTTCCCCCTTCTCTTCCTCACGCCAGGCAGGGACAGATGTGGCCCTGGATATTCCTCAGATGATTGGGTTACTCTCACAGGCTCCAAAAGGCATGATCTGTTGGCTCTTAGTTGGCATATCTGCTGTTCACAATGAATAAAATATTCTTGGGTAGTCAAAGATACTGGCTCTAAATGGATGCCTTTATACCCTATTGGCTTCCTTCTTTGCAGATTTTTATTACCATTCTTGTCAATCTTTTACACTTCAGCTTGTGTCCCGTTCAGCTCCTTAACTTCTAGTAATTTAGCTATAATTTCCCAATCCATGCTTCTTTTTTACTACCTCTTTTGAGGTTTCTAAATCTTGGAATAGTGTGGTCCTGAAAGTCAACCTAAGTGAGTCTTTACTGTAACAGTCCAGGCTCATTAATTCATTGAATTTAATACAAACCTTGTTTGAGTTAAGTTTTAGCATCATCAATAAATTCCCATTTATACCTACCTAAGATTTTAAAATCCCAGTCCACAAACTGTAGCAGAATAATGTAGAAAGATAAAGAATATACTTAATAGCCATGTGCATGAAGATACAGTAATGGACTTGATAGCAGAGGGTGTGGGGATTCTGCAGTCCTCATGAGGGTCCCATCTGTCCACTTCCTTCTACTGTGCCTCAGTTTCCCCGCCTGACACTACTGGGACAGGTTTGCAATCAAAACCTTTTGTGCAACTGGAATGAGAAGCAAGAAATCTGGGGCCAAAGCCTTGGGGGTCATGTTGCAACCTTAAACTGAATTCCATTGGCAAAGGTACCTTTTTTACTTAACGGAGAAAATCTCCCACAATACCCAGCTGTTGCGGTGGCCCCTATTCCAGTCTTGTTCATGGGCACAAACGTAGCACAGAGATGAAACAGGGTTGGTCCTATCTATCTGATTAAGTACTTCTAATCATGAAAAATAAAAATCGTGCAGATCCACATGAGGGCTAACTGGCCTAAGAAGAAACTTATACTCACTCATTATTTTTTGATAACTCATGTAATCAGATTTCTGCACCCGAAAGAGTGGGAACCCGCAGCCTGAGACATGGGTCTGCTGAAACCTCTAGGAGTTTTACCCCAATATCAGCAAGACTCAGCTCCCTCACCTCTTCTGAGTCAAAAGCCTTTATGTAACTGAGAAGTAAATATTACACTGGGTTCTTAATCTCAAATCAAAGTGTAATAAATGCTCCTATAATACTGGCCTGTCCTACGTTTTTAAATATGAAGAACAGGAATGTTTTGCTGGGGGACTTTTTAACACCCCTGTTGTACTTGGTGTAAATATCTCTATATAATGCAAACGCAGACACCACTCCTCACCCTGTGGATTTTTAAGCAATATCATTTACTGGGTCACTGCATGACTCATCTTTCTCTAAAATTTGCATTCATTTGTCCTATCAATCACCGACATTAATGAAGTAATGACTGTGTGAAATTCCCTACCATGAATTGTTCTAGAAATCACAAAGGAAGGACCTTATCTTGCTTTAAAACAAATAAGCAACTCCCCCCAAAGCCACTCATCTCTTCATTGCAGTCAGTACATCTTTTCATACAAGTAAATTTACGTAGAGCAGCATTTATAATATCAGAATCACAGGGGTTTTTAAGTCAAAATAAATATGTGCCAATCCTAGACTCAACACCCTCTAAATCCATGGAAAAGAAAAGCTAGTAATGCATGAAATATGAGTTTATTTTGTAATTACAGCAAGTTTTCCCAGTTCTCCTCGCAGAAATCTGCTGGATTGCTGCTACTTAAAGGGATGCAGCTATTAGCTGTCCCAGGACATTCTCTGCCAAATCTCATGATAACCAAGGCTTGAAATACTGCTTGAGCAAAGTGCCAGCAAAATAATTTCTATTGCAAATATCAGTAGCTGCTCTGGTTGCTTCTCCAGATACAGAAGGAGGGTCCAAGCTGAGGCTCAGGAGAGAAGTATGACACTTCTGCTGAGAGCTTCCCGTGCATCATGGGCCAGCATTTTTCTACTGACACACACAGAGCATATGAACCCTCTCCCATATCTTGTCCATATCTGTAGCCATAAACTATTTAGTCCTTTGAGTTTGGCTGTAACTAAAAACTTAGGTTACTGACCCGTTCAGCCCCAGCTGAGAGTTACAATTAACAACAACATGGGATGGATTTCCATCCTAAAGCCTTTTGTAGACATACATCATGTAATGACACAGAGTAGCTGAAGGGGGAGAAAAAGAAGGGGCAGAAAAATCAAGGTGCTGGCAGGAGAGATGTGAAAAACCCATAATGTCAGGTACTGGGGGATGTTGCAAAAGAGATGTTTTTTGAAGTAGCCTCATGGAGGGGAACACCTCTGCCACAGGGAAGGATGGAGAATCCCTTGGGCATGGAGAGCAGCTCTGAGCCAACTTCTTGAACACACAATAAAATATCTGGAGAGTGACAGCAAAGCCGGGGAGAGGTCTCCATGCTCCAGGAAGACCTGCAACCTCTGAGGAGCCCATGTAGGGCTGCTGTGCAGGCTGGAGTCTGTGCCTGGCCAGCTACCTCCCACTAGGGTCTGCTTTCAAAGAGCCTTTCTGTTTCTGTCAAAGCTGGGGGTTATTCCCACCTTTTCATCAACTGAGATGGTTCCTCAGTGTTTTGGCTCTTTTGGAAGAGAAGACATGGGAGAAAAGCTTATTTTCTTTTCCTGTCCTGTATACTTGTGTGAACCAGCTGTGTATCACTATCGTGGTTACTTCCCCCCTCCTTTTCCCATCCTCAGAGATGCTTACACTTGGAAATAAAGCATCTTTGTGAATCTGGTACATGGACAAATTGATTCCAACCAGCTGCTTCCCAGACATGGCCATAACTCCCTTTGAACATGTCCAGCATCCCCAGGCGTGTCTGCCCCACTGAGGACAAGATGAGCAATAGCCCCAAATCAAGCACTTAGAATAGCAGTGGGCACCAGGTTACCTTGCATTTCACTTCTGGTGGTCATTTCTGTCATCAAATACAGAAATACGTCCGTATATCTTGTTCTCTGTGTCCTGACAGACTCCACTCAAAGGTACACCAGGTCATGACACAAGCTGGAACACAGGAAATTCCAAATAGATATTGGCAGACAGGTTTTTCCCCATGAGGGTGGTCAAACTCTGGGGCAGAGACCCAAAGAGACTGAGGCATCTCCATCCTTGGAGAAATCCAAACTCAGCTAGACACAGTGCTGAGCAACCTGGCCCTGATTTCAGCCAAGAGATGTACAACAGGCCTCCAGATGTCCTTTCTGACCTAAATCACTCTGTGACTATACAACTTAAAAGCTTCCTTCTGAGAAACCAGGCCAGGCTCCAGTGAGCTGCTGCCTGGTGTTGAACGCATTGCCTACTTGGCCAGGCAGGTCTCCAGGGCAGAGACTACCTCCCTGTGCATGTACGAGGAGCTTCTCTTCTCAGCCAGGTCCTCAAGGCCCTGCCTTGATACCAATAATGACAATAAAGTGAAAGGAAAGAGCACCATCTATCACCTCTCACTCATGTGACCTATTTTTTACAGCAAACTCTAGTTTTTCAGGATTTCAGGGCTACAGAAATAAGCCCAAGACATGCCCCAACATGCACTTCCATGCAGTCACATGAGATTCCAGCCTCCAGCACCGGGCAATGACACACATGGGAGAGCTTGCAAATGATGTTCACTGGAATATCTGAACCACCTGGAAATATTCCTCCAAAACATCCCAAACTGACCACAGGCACTAGCAAAACTACAGTGTTTTGTGCTGCCACTGCTTTTCCAAGGAGGAAGCAGATGACCAACTCTGAAACACGTCTGAGAAGAAACACTACCTCTTCAGGAGTGGAGGATGAACAAGTCGGCTGCCCAGAGGTCACGATCCAGACTTCTCTTATGAGATGACATGCTTCTTTATATCCCCATATGGATTAGGCTGCTATGGAATGTAAGGAAGTGTGTGGTTTCAGGGAGACATCGCCAGTGTCCTCTGCTTCCAGCTACTGCAAGGAGTCAAATGCTTTTCTGTAACAGCATTTTATTTGAATTTGACTTTGTCAAATATAGTCAGGCAGCTTATATTCACTTTACAGTGCCATTGGTGCCCATGGAAACCACATATGGATCTGCGAATCTAAAAAGGTTGTGAACTCCTGAATCCATGCAAATTTGCTAAAAGAAATGTGTTCTGTACATCTTTCTCTGGAAAAGTTACCCATCTGACTATAAGATCCACCTAAACAACATTTTTACATTGTCCTGAAAGTGTTTTTCAAGGGCATTCTGAAAATCCCTACATCCCAGATAGCCTCACTGATTGTCATCCATTCTCAGCTGATGGAAAATGCTTTGGAATTAGTGACATGGTGAGAGAATTGAACAGCACTGGGTTGGAATGACTTGCCAGCAGCAAGACTGAATATAATCTAGATCTCACATGGGTTACAAAACTCTCCTCTTTACTCCCAGTAATTCATAACAAGATCTTCTTTAATGGGATTAAATTCTATATATATATGAATTACTCTAGTGGATTGAGATGAATCCAATACACTGTCCCAGTACAGAAACAGACAGAATGGGCTGGAGAAAGTTGCTTCCTATTTAATGTGTCATTATAGAGTAAAGCAGGCAAACAGAATTTTCAAAAATTATAGGCTTTTTTTTTCCTAAATCTGTATTATCATAGCTCAGGATAGTCTTGCCGTGTACACAAATGTCCCTTCCCCTTCCAAGCATGTCTTAATTCTTTCCTCTTATAACACCATCTAGCAATGAATTTGGTATATTTTTTTGCAAATTGCAAGGCAGTGGACCAGTTTACCAGGCTAGGACAGCCTGGATATATCCAGGATATCTCTAGGAAATCCTGAATATCCTGTTCTACAGAGCTGAAGAACTCAAACCATTTCTCATACTTTGCCTTCTTCCATTATAGGCCAAATATTTAAAACTTCAGGCAATTTTCAATCAGTCTTAATTTATTTCAAGAAAGCATTTAGGAAATCTTGAAGCTCTGCAGCGATGGGGACTCTTGTTAGCATTAAGGCCTAGGTTCTGAAAGGTTTTCAGACCCTCATTTCCCATGGGAAATTGTAGGAATTCTGCCTAAAATACCCTCAATACACTTCACCTAGTTAGAAACTGAAGGACATGTTCCACCTAAACATGAAGAGGAACTTCTCTACTTTGAGGGCAGCAGAGCCCTGGAAGAGGCTGCACAGAGAGGTGGTGGAGTCTCCTTCTCTGGAGACATTCAAAACCCGCCTGGACACATTCTTATGCAACCTGCTCTGGGAGGAGTTGCTTTGGCAGGGGGTGGACTAGATGATCTCCAGAGGTCCCTTCCAATACTATATCATTCTGTGATTCTGTGATTCTGTGATTAATGTTCACATCTTAATTTTAGCCTGGCTGTGAGAAGTACTGCTATGAGGTAGACGTCATAATTCAACAAATTCCTACCCATGCATTTCTTGAACTTCCAGGCCAGCTGTGTAGTTCAGGCTGGCCACACTCCACTGGAGGTAATGCTGGAGCCAGCTAGCTTTTATCACAGTAGCTTGTATTCCTTGGCCTCATAGTACAAGGAGGCTTTGGCATCCAGGAGGCCAAGTTTCACTGTCTACACCACTATTAGTTCACTAAATAGTGCCAGAGCCTGTGGTCTTGTCCTCAAATCAATGGGCCAAAAAATGATGATTCAGCTCTCTCACCTTCTTAAATAGATGATCATCTTCAAAATCCCTCAAAACTGAGCTTGGGAACTGTTAGGGTCAGTGTTAGCTGACACAGGTCAAAACTATGCCAGCAACTGTGCTAAACACAGCAGAAACCACTGAGTTCCTGTGCTTGCACCTTCAGCACTATTTAATATACCAATATAGACCTTGAAACCAATGACATTTATGTTCCCCAGACACCAAGATGCTTTGCCAAATTTCGGTCTGAATCAAAACCAAGGCTTCTGCATCTGACCCGAGCCCTGTGGTCTCCTAGATGTAATTCAAGAGGGTGCTTGTCAAACAATGTTTCATCCTGTCCTTCTTCTACAGATCTAACTCTTAGGTTATGAAGACTAATTCAGAAGAGAAATAGAGTAAGGGAAAATGATCTTTTTCTATTTAATCGTGACAACTGCGCAAGCTAAAAGGGCACCCAATGGAAAGAGCAGGCAGGGATGTGAATCCTGACCTCTTTTCTCTCCCTGGCTTTGCTAAGCAACCCATTGCCCATGTCTCAAACACAACACCTCCTTTCTGCACCCAGTGGTCTCTTCATTTCTAAAATGCTGAAGATGTTGTAGTCTGTGGAGAGTTGGACTTTATTTAGCTGCCTATGAAGATGCTCCTAGTAACTTTGGAGGCACTGTAAGAATAGTCCGCTGGCTTCTAGCTGTTCTTCAGGTATGTCCTGTGCCATACCTGCATGTTTCAAACACTCTGTAGCTCCTCAGATTGTGCCAGATGCTCACATGTTGGCAAATGAAGCCAACCCTTCTGGCTGGTCAACTGAACTTGTCCCTAATCTTGACTGACTGTATGAATTTGGGGTTTAAATCTGGAGTGGAATCCCATCCCTGGTTTACTCCCTGCAGCTGTCTCCAGCCTGCGTACGCCTGTTCCACTGGAGCCTGCCCTCAGCCTTAACTCTTGCTGCACAGCACGGGCCAGGATTAAGTTACGGGCACACACTTGCAAGGACACACGAGAAGAAATAACGCAGACCAGTCATGCAGACACACGGGGCTAAGGTTTAGGAAAACTTATAGCCTGGCTGGGGGCTCAAGGCCACTGTTTTAACTCTGTTCCTCCCCCCATCCCCTGGCTGGGCCATTCAAACCCTGAATGAAGTTAAAATTATCAAATAGCTTAAGGACAAGCCTAATTTTTCCCCACTTCCATCGAGGTTGTAACAGTCTAGTGCTAATGGGAGAGTGAATGAAGAGAATATTGTAGCTGAATGCTTGCCTGAGCTGTTCTTTTGGCAGAAATGTAGATATCTCCATACAGAATAAGGAGTTTATGTTGCTGATGTTTTCCTTGCTAATGAATAGCCCTAATGAAGCAAAGAGAGAGTATGAAGCAAGCAGAGGAGCCCTGAGGTTACTCAGGTTAATACTCCTCCCAAGGATGAGCACTGAGAAGGCAAATGAAGTCAAAAATAAAGAGGAAAAAAAAACCCCTCCTAATTAAAGTGTATTTCAGAGAAAAATTTATCAAGTCCCTGAAAAGTCACATGCACACGGAAAGGGGCCTATGCACAGGGTTGGAAAAATGCTGCTTTTGTCCTGTTGGGAGGCTGCCCCATGTCCCGCTGCTCGTGGTCTCCAGCAGCTGTCTCCTCGCTGAGGCTCCCAGGTACAGCTGGAGGGCTCGGGGCAGCTCTCTGGAAAGCGATGCCTGACTGACAGCTGGCAGGTGACTTCCCTTCAATTGACAAAGGAGGTGTCTTTCTTTCCTTCTTCCCTCCCACTTCTCCTTTTTTTAATCTTTTGAGGGGTTTTTTTTGTTATTGTTTTGTTTTAGAGAAAAATGAAAGAGGAAAAACAGTGAGAGAGAAAGCAGCAGGAGGAAAAGTACTGTATGAAAAGAAATCTCCAGACATATGCCGCTGTGGCTCAGGATGGGCAAATGCCAATCCTCTGACCCTCAGAAGACTTTCCTCATTGCCCATGTCCAGGCTCATGAGTTGGGGCCAGCTTCCAGAACAATGGAACTCCATGAAACATCTAGACAAGGACCCAGGATTACCTCCTGAGGCTTATTCCCATCCTTAAATACTGTTGACTTACAGATTAGTGAGAAATGCACCCTAGTCCGGACAACCACCCAGAAAAGGGGGCTTATATTAGGGCTACTAAGATGATTAGGGGCCTAGAACATCTCTGGAAGGAGGAGGAAAGTCTGAGGGACTTGGGTCTTTTTAGTCTGGAGAAGAGAAGAATGAGGGGGGATCTGATCAATGCCTATAAATACTTAAAGGGCAAGTGTCGAGAGGATGGGGCCAGTCTTTTTTCAGTGGTGCCCAGGGACAGGACAAGAAGAAATGGGCACAAACTTGAACATAAGATGTTCCACCTAAACATAAGAAGGAACTTCTTTACTTTGAAGGTGGCAGAGCCCTGGAAGAGGCTGCCCAGGGAGGTGGTGGAGTCTCTTTCTCTGGAGACATTCAAAACTGCCTGGACATGTTTCTGTGCAACCTGCTCTGGGTGAACCTGCTTTGGCAGGGGGATTGGACTGGATGACCTCTGGAAGTCCCTTCCAAAGCCATATCATTCTGTGATTCTGTGATTTTGTGATCACATGGACCCTGGGCATGGATCAGTTCTCAGCCAAAATGGATCTACCAGAAGTCATCTAAAATGGAAAGTGGTGAGGTCTCCTAAGCTGGTGTCCTAAGTGTGACCTCTAAGCAACAGTTGGCACCAGTGCTCTTGTCTAACATCTCTGATTCCCCTTGCAGGTAAGGCAAAGCGAAGCCAAGTGAGTTACGTGGTCAGGAGCTATGCTCTGCTCTGGCTGGTCAAACGGAACCAAGCCCATCTTCCTCGGAGGTTTGGTCCCCTTCAACCAGCTATAGCAGTGTTGAAAACATCAAGCCGGGAAGGTGAGCCTCCCTCCACCTCAGCTCAACCCCACCAGCCCTTCCTCCTGGATGGATCTGCTCCCTCTCTGAAGATCTCCAGAGGTGCATCTGGGGATGAGGCACCTGAAAAGGTTTGGGATAGGTTTTTTGATTTTAATAAGCATCACTTCAAGGGTGCTTGCCCCCACAAGGGCACATGCATGTGCCTGCTCCAACATTATCACAGGACCAAAATATCACATACGTGGCTTGCTGGCTCTGCAACATTCAGCACGTTTCTAATTCAATGAAGATCTGCAGGACCCTAACACACAACCTTCTTTATTTCCCTGCCCTACCAAACATGCATCCACATGCCCCCTTTTGCTGAGCGCTGCCAGTTCAAGTAACCTGTATTTAAAATTAAACCAAAATAAATCGCAAAGAACAAGGGTAACATATCCTTGAAATTGCATTATGCGTGTGAGTCTTTTCTTATTTATTTAATGCAAAAATGAGCTAAAAGTAACTATAACCTATAGGGTAAAGGTTTGTGACCCACAGGAAACAACATATCACTTATCCCACTTTTAGTCACAACACTGACATGGCCTCACACATCTTTGTGCGAGGTATCTTCTCAGTCTTCCCATCCACACCACACCGCACCGCAGCAAATAAAGAAACCCAGTGACATAACTGGAAAATGGCTTTGCTGACAGGGCCTGACCTGTTCTCTAAGAGGTCAGTGCTGGGCTGAGCTCAGTCCCTTAAGGTGCTGGGGGGAGATGTGTTCCTCTGAGCTCTTGGTGGTCATCCACTCCTATCCCTGCAGGAGCAGTTCCTCGAGGTGTACCCGCATCCTTCTGGGTGCTGGAAACCTCCTCATGTTTGGGATGAGGCATCCTCAGGCTGAGCCCATCTCTGCTCAGCCTCTTCCTCCCCAAATCTACCTGTGTACCTATGAAGTTCCTGCAGAATGTCTTTGAGCCGGGGCATCCTTCACCATTGAAAATGTGACCTCCTCTCATCTGACCTCCTCTCCTGGAGCTGAGTAGCTCCTGCAAGGATACAGAAGACGTGGGCATCAGAGGCAGCCTCTCCACTGCTCAGTGACTCTGTTACCTATGGACGGAGGGGGAAACATAACTTTGTACCTCTGCAGCTCCTTTCTCATGGTCCTTCTGGTAGGACCTCCATATGGAACTCATTTCCCAAGCAAGAGGAGTATTTTCCCTTCCCACCTTTAGCCATGTTTCCCAGGCGTATGAAGAGCAGCAATCATCCGTTTTTACAGAATATCCTCTGAGACCTTTTAAATGTTGATTTTGCTGGCAAGCAGAAGCCAAAACCTTTGTCTAGAGCAATAATGTACAGTAGGGCTGGAAAAGTCAACCCAGCAGGTCTCGCTTGGCTCTGGACTGCGTGCAACACAAGATTAAACCCAGTCCTGGTTTACAAAGAGGTTTGTAAAGTCCCATTTAAACAGATGCCTGAAATAAGATAAAACAAACAGTGTTTCCAGGCATCTCACATCTCTCCTCTGAAACACACAGTATCAGCAAAATATAGTATTGCCAGCCAACACTGCCCACCCCCTCAGACACTGTTTTTATCTTTCTTGTTTTGGGTTGTTTTTTTTTTTTTGTATCTGTGCGTGTGGATGCCTCTTTTTTCCAGTTTACCCTTTTAGAGTTCAGATTTTTTTACTTGTTTGTTTTCTTTTGAATCATTTAATTGGTTGCACTATGTACATAATGGGATTCTCCTAGCACCTCAAAGACTATGGATTTTGAATGTAAAAAGAAATAAGCAGCAGTTCTGTGGGTTTTTTGAGAAAATGAAAAAAAAAAATTACTTCTATTAAAAGGAAAGGTCTTTTTGAATACTGAAAGCTCATCATTTTCAGACAATCATAGAATTACAGAATGGTTTGGGTTGGAAGGTACCTTAGAGATCTTCCAGTTCCAACCCCAACCCTGCTCTGGGCAGGGACACCTCCCACCAGACCAGGTTGCTCCAAGCCCCATCCAGCCTGGCCTTGAACCCCTCCAGGGATGGGGCAGCTACAACTTCTCTGGGCAACCTGCACCAGGGTCTTACCACCCTCACAGGAAAGAATTTCTTCCTAATATATCATTTAAATCTTCCCTCTCAGTTTAAAACCATTCCCCCTCATCCTATGGCTCCCCTCCTTGATCAAGAGTCCCTCCCCAGCTTTTCTGGAGCCCCTTGAGGGACTGGAAGGGGCTTGAAGGTCTCCCTGGACCCTTCTCTTCTCCAGGCTGAACCTCCCCAACAATCTCAGCCTGTCCTCACAGCAAAGGTGTTCCACCCCTCTGATCACCTCTGATAATTTTGTTTTATGATGATCTGGAACAAAGTACCTTGCTGCAGTAAGAATCAAAAATCCAGTTTCCTTCCATGTTAAATTATCATATAAAAATAAGGAAAATGTTTAGTTTTGTTTTGCTTTCCAGTGAATTTGAGTCAGTTTGGTCCCCCTGGAAATACTTTGGACAGCAAAAAATAGTATTGAACATTGAGCTGAACGTGGTTGGGCTTTCCCCACCATGGAGCAAGCATGGCAGGAGAAGACTTCACTCCTTTCTCTGCTGGGCTCTGTAAGACAAGAGCATCCATCGTTCTCAGTCCTTGCGTGGCAGCAACAAAGGAGTCTGTAGACAGCAGCTTTTTCACACATATGTCACCAACGTGATTTTTGCTTCATCACTGTTAATGTGATTTTTTCCACTGGCTGAAGTGAAAACACATCCATTGCATTTTGTTAACCCAACAATTATGAGATAATTCAGGAAAGAAATAATTCTTTGAAATTATCAAGTTCCTTGGTCTTCAGAAAGTACAAAACTGACCCAATTTTTGTTCCCTGCAGACACTTTAAGGTCCAAACCACTTTAGAAACAGCCTTCTGTGTTAAACAAACACCCTGTTCACAAAAAATAACAACATGGTGTAAATCACCCTTGAGAATATCCTGCAAAATATTTATGGATGTAAAATAAAATGCAATTTTATTGGGCATTATTTGTCAAAACTGTCAGTTTTCAGGAAGTGATGTGTGCAATCCAAAAGGCCATTTTTCAGAGAAAATATGTATATGTCTATATATATTTTTATATATATATATTAAAGTCAAAAACTCAAAACAGAAGCCTTCTATAAGCCTGATGTAATCCACTTCATTATCTCAGTCTTTCAAAACCAGCCACTTATCACCCAAAAGCTTTTGAACATAATTTTCAAGGAGGGCCAATGTCGGTGCTTGCTTTCCAAAGGGAAGAACACCACCATTCTCTTCTTTCTCCTCATAATTGTCTCATGAGGAGAAGACTCAGCCCCGCCTCTTGACCAACTACTATTTATCTGCTCTTTCCTCAGCCATGTTGAGGTTCTTCCAGGGCATGAGACCATTTAAATGAGGATATTTAAAATGTCCTTTTCTCTCCTAAGGGACCACAGGTTGCCTGTACACATGCAGAAAGCTTCCTCCAAAAACAAGAAAGAAAGAAAATAAGACAGACAAGCAATCACTCCATCATCTGATTAACATTTCACTTTGCCCAATGCAACTTTATATGGTAAAACCCTGCTTGAATCCTTTGCAAACAAACTTCAGATTGGGATGATGAGACATTTGGGTACGTTATCTCCTTCCGCTTGTCTCATGAGTTTCTTATCAGTCATCGGCTCTTGTGCACCACAGAAGTCTTGTGATATCTGGCATCTCCTGCATGGCTGCTCTAAGAGATAAATCCCAGCTCCTGAGCGAGCCCCAGAAATACCCCTGAGCATCAGGGGAGGTGAAGGCAGTGGGAATGTCTCTCTGCGGGGATGTGTCTCTGCAGGGATGTGCAGAGAGAGGCTTTGCGAGGTGGAAGAAAGCAGCAAGAGGATTTTGCTCCTTGGATAGAAGTGTAGGCACATTTCCTTTTAATATTTCAATCTTCACAGCAACAAAAATAAAAGGAGAGGTGAAAAAAGGGGAGAGTAAATTCAGCTACTATTTTGGAATAGCTTTTAGCAAATCCTTAACTAATTATTTCAGGGAGACCAGAGTTTCCTTACAGTGTATGCAACTGTGTTTATTGATATGACCTTCTCACGGCTCCACACAGTGTGGCTTAAACAGATAATGTGAAGAGCAACAAGAAAATCCACCTTTAATCATCCATAACTTCTATTTTCTCTCCTCCAAGAACTCATTACTCCTACCCCATCCTGCTTGCTCCCTCTAATGCCGTGGTTTTCTCTGTTGCTGAGTGTATGTTGCTGAGTATCTTATTTCAAAGTTTGGTGCATCTAGAAGGACTTCATTTCAAGGACTGGTACTTTCAAAAGGGTGCAGATCTTCTGAGGTGAAGGTTGGATGCAAAGATTATTGTTTCTGCACTGTTACCATGATAATCCTGTGGTCATAATTATCTCTTTATAATGTTAATGGTTAATAACCTCTTTAGTCCACAGATGACAGTTTCATAATTTTTTCTACGTGTGGAGTAGTTACAGATGAATAAAACTGATATTTTTATTCTGTGCCAGGGAAATGTGTCCAAATCAATACACAGCCAGCCTGCACAACCAAACCTGCTATTACAGCTTGCAAAAGAAAAGTAAAAATAATACACAGATTCATCTTATGATGCTTATGAAACTGAAAAGCGTGTTTAGATTCTAGCTTGGTAATAGTAATTAAAACTTCATATGTCACTATTGTGGTCCTTATTATGTATTTCTTTCCAAAGACTAAATCCACAAATTTTCACCTGGTTGATTGCAAAGTTATTTAATAAAATCAGGAATCCAATTTCTCTTAAGTACATTTAAGAAGGAGAATTCAATCCATATTACAAAGGACACCAGTTCAAAAGTGAAAATGATGCAAGTAATACTCTTGAAAAACAGTTTCAAACCAGAATGCTTCTATTGCTTTTGAGATGGAGAACAGATTCCTGGATGAATGCCTGGTATCTGGGCACATGAGGGAAAATATGTTTGGAAGCATAGGAGTCAAAATGCAAAGAAATGCCTTTATATGTCAGGTGTTGGTATCCCTAGTCTGGAATCACAAGGGAGCAGCTACTCCCTTGAGTTCATGGTGTCCCACGAGAGGTCTTCACGCTCTGTCCTGCTCAAACATTTCCACCATTTCCCAAAGCTGCTCTGGTGGAGAAACCAGACATTTCTTAATTCCCAGAGGAGCAACAGGGAAGCAAAGACCTAAATATGGTTATTGCAATCTCTCCATGGTCCACCTCTGTCTGTAACCTCTTCTACCCAATCAGACTGGCCCATTAGCAACAAGGAGAGTTTATAAACAACATTCATGAGAACTGTGGCCACACAGCTCCTTGGCTGGGAGGCTTATGGGCTGCAGCTACAAATAAAGCTCCACTCTGGCAGAACTACTTGAACCGTCGTTTTTGTAAAGAAATTACCTGATTAAACAAGTAAGTCATTTGATCAAGTCTTCTGCAAGCAAATCATTTACAACCTAATTTGCTCTTGTGACCATCTGCCATGGATGTGGCTTGGATGAACTATTGTCAGTTAAGAATTTGTTCATATCTTCTCATGTTGATATGGTGTAGATACTGTTTCCTTAATGCCCGTTGCTCCCTTACTGGATGTGCGAGAGTTTGGCCACAGAAATACCAAAAGAGTCATGAACATCAAAGACCTGACTCTTTCACGTGGTGCGGGCTCCTGTCACTATGGGATCCCAGGATGTGTTCCTGTCCCACAGTGGGTGGGAGCATGAGACGCAGATGCTCAGTGGATTTGGGGGCTGTGGGTGGTGTCCCTTAAGGGCCTGGACTGTATAAGCAAGGTTGATCATATAATGTCATGCTCACAAAGTCAGAGAGTACATTGCAGTGCTCTTCATAAAAACGTCCTCACTCTCAGCTGGGATGTGGTGACCTGCCCATTGGTTATATCCTGGGAACCACAGACTCTGCATTCCCCCAGGCTTTTGCTTCTTCCTTCTGGTCTGGGATGATGCATGTTCTTGTGGTCCCATCTACTTTGGTCTCAGGGGGGACTGAAGAAAGAAAACCCCCTGACCCTTACAGTTTACTGAACTTTGATACTGGCCTTTCTCATCCTTGTATCCATTCTGGGGCTAACTTGTTGGCTGTCATTCCTTACCTACTCTTTGCAGCGGAAAATTAAGAGAGTAAGTCCTGCAAATGAGCACTGGAGAACGGATGATGACCTCCAGCATCAATGAAGAACCTGTTATAGAAGGAATAAATGATCATGCAAGATTGCACACTGATTGAAATACACAAGGACCACAATTCCTCTTTCTAGCCCTACTTGAGTTCAGCACAGTCAGTTCAGCCAGAATAAAGACCTGTTAATAGCAGCAGCGATGGTCCATTTCAACAGAAAATTACTCAAGAGCTCTGCCTAACATTTGTTTTGCTCTAGTAGCTACGCCTTCAGCACAGAAAGGATCAGGTCTGGTTAAAGAGGCATCACTCAGGTTAAAATAGGACAGTGGGCTTCTGTCGCCCACCCATTGCCCCCACCCCACCGCTGCAAGGCCACACATCTCAGCAGAGAAGACCTTCAGCTGTGGTTATTCTCTGAAATCTCTGCCTGGGATAGTTCTGAAAACGGCATTGCACTGTGGTCACAATTTGCATATGTCTGGAAAAATGATGAATTTCCTTTTATTTAGAGAGGGGGGGAAAAATAAAGTCAACTCAAGCCCCAGTTAGGTGAAAGGGCTAGAAAACTGGGATCCCCATTGCGCATTTGCAACTCTCATCAAAACCACTCTGAGTCACTTCTTCTCTAATACTTTTGAATTCTGACACTTTCTTGCACACAAAATGTGGCCAGGAGTCATTGCTCTGCAAGGGGAAAAAAAAAAAAAAAAAGGAGCTTGATTTCTTAACACGAGATGAGGAATGACTGAGCTTTTCAGATTTGGCCTGGCAGCGGGCAAATGGCCACAGTGGAAATTATCTTATTTCTGCCTTATCAAACCTGCCTAGCAGCCCTGAGTATCAGCCCTGGGATATAGATACAGTGAACGCGTCGGTGATAAAACTAGTTTTTCTGAAGCTAATTCGGCTGGAAAGCGGTGGGCGGTGGAGCACAAGCTGGTGGCCAAGCTAAGGGCTGGCATCTCGGCACGTAGCACCGACCTCCCAAGGCTCCACGCGAGTCCCTTTCCTACAACGTCACCTCGCGCCGCTGCCGAAACCACGAGCCCGTTTCGCGGGTGCTGCGTGGTGCCCTGCACGGCGAGGGCGAGCTCCCCCGCCGTCGAGCAGCTGGAGGAGGCAGATCCCAAACCTTGTGAGCATCACTGCAGCCTGGGGCTGCAGGGAGAGCCTCTTGCAGATGAGAGCTGAGATCGCGGGGAGGTTGCTCCTACTTAATGATGCTGCCTCATCTTCCCTCTGCTTCCAGAGGGGTCAGAATTTCATTTGTAATGTGCTTTCTGTAAGCCTTCCCAAAGAACTGTGCTTCATCAGACTGGGGACCAAGCTAGAGGGCTAAATTTCATCCTCGTGAGGTGTCTGAGAGCATGTAGTGAGGAATTTCTGGCCATATTCTGGCCTCTCTCCTCTCCTGCATCAGCCACAAGAGCATACATACCTGCACAGATAACCACCTGCACTGCTGCATTCCTGGTTTCCTTGTCCTGTTGAAGTCAGGGGTGACACACAAATGTAAAATCACCAGCTGTGCCCGTGAATGAGAAACTCGCATTTGCAAAATTTAACAGCTAGAACTGATGAAACCACACAGGGAGCATTTATCTTTCTTTTTTTTTTTTTTTTTTCCCCAATGGATAGTACAAAGAACTGATTCTCAGATGTTCTCCAGACAAGTCTGTGACATGTTTTTTTTCTTGTTTGCTTCAGACTTTTAATTTGGGAAACTCTGAGCACTCCACTGCAGCTACTCCTAATTCACCGCAGAAAAAGCATGTGAAAGCTGGAGGTTAAAGAGGCTGACAAATCTGCAGCTGGCAACTGGTATGGAGATAAGGACAAATGCACCAAGGACTTCCTGGAAACCTTCAGAATTCACTTCATTTCAGATCAATTTTAATTACAGTGGTCCTAAAAAAAGGAAGGATAAATATTTTCCAAAGGACAGGGCACAGACTGCCTGGAAATCTGACACGAATTTTGCGTAAACAGGGGAGTTTCTCAGTGCTTCGATTGTGAAGAGGTGCCATGTACCAGCTCCCTGCCCCTCAGAGGGTCTGCGAGCATCAGGACATAGAAGCACTACACAAACGATTTGTCTTGAGCCTGGTGCATCACTCTGCAAGGGATGGATGGGTCAAGTGGAGAATCTCCCAACAGAGCAAGAGAAAAACATGTGCAAAGGTCTTGAGAGCATGACCCAAGAGGGAAAGGGGACCGGAACAACTTGTGCTGGTACCCACTGGGAATGGGAAATAAATGTCTCAACCTGCAGCAAGTGAAATTTCAGGTGGACACCTGGAAAGTGCTGTGGGCAGGAGCTGCTGGGTGGGGGGCAAGCAGCAACAGGTGCCCCAAGTCCTTCTCCCCCTGCTTCCTGCCATTGGCTGTGGGCGAAACACAGGATGCGAGCAGAAAGCACAGAGCAAACAGAGAATTTCAAAATGAGTTAATTGCTTGTATAAATCATGCTACCAGCTTGAATATGAGCCAATTTTATGCACAAAGGGTTTCTTCTTGTACAGTGTATAATTGGCTGTGAAACATTTTGCCACAGGATGTCTTTGAAGCCATGAAAATAAAGCATTGACAGAGAGATCTTTAACTGATAACAAAACTATTTGGTCATTAACATCACCGATAACCACAAAAACAAAGAAATGAGGAGACAACCCTTCCAGCCATTCTGTGATACTGTGGTACTGTCTGTGCTCAAGGAAGATCTTTACCACCTCTGGTGATCTGGTGTCAGCCTAGATCCCCTCTTATCAGCCGGTCTTTGCATTTCTCAAACTTCTCTTTATGTGCAGACAAGTACCTTGTGTTGTCTTCACCTTCCAGGACTACATTGCAGTAATTAATCATCTATTCATTACCACAGAGCAGGCATAAAATCCCTGCTTCTCGTTAGGTCCAACTCACATGTCTGGAAGCCACCTTTTTCCCCTGTCCCTGCAAGCAGCAACCAAATAGATGAGCTGAGTGGTTTGCTTCCTTTATGTTGGCTTCCCAGTTACTGAGTATCTATTAGATATTAGTCATGAAGAGATGAGTCAACCACTGACAGCAATCACGGCTGTTGAAGAACTGTGATATTGATTTAACTATGATTCGAAAATTTAGGCGTGCAGTAGGAGATGATCATTTCTACTGGAGAGGAAAAGTAGAGCTGCTTCATAGACAGTTAGGTTACTGTACCTTTTCTATCATGACTCCTGTACGAAGATCAAGGGATGAGAGATTGGTACAGTGATTTAACCGGTTTGGAGGGGACCTCTGATGACTCTGACCCACCCATCCACTCAGAGAAGGATTAAATGAAATTAAACTAAAATTAAACTTCAGCATTTAATAGGATGGAGTTTCTCTCAGACAACCACTGCCCTCAGACTCGGTCTAATCACTGATCTCCTAGAAATTACCTCCACCAATCCAGCAGGTCATGCAATGCTTCTATGTAAAAGAAGAATGTTGTCTTGATTTAAAGGGATTTATAAGAATATGTGCTCAAGAGCAAGAAAATTAATTCTCTCCAAAAAAGAAAAAAAAATTGAATAAATATCTTCCTAAATGTAAATAGAAAAGCTCCTTAATTTCCAAAAGTAGTATCAATTTAACTGAAAGTGTTTGAAAAAAAAGTTTTAATTATTTGGAGATATCTGCCATTTCTCTTTTAATTTACAGCAAGCTCAGTCAGGGCACCAGAGCTCTGCACTGACCCAGACTGTGACTTTGAGGGGAGAAAGTGTCATCATGGCCATCATGCTCAGATTTGGGTGCCTGAAGGATCTTGTCTGGGCAAAGTACTTAACTAGCAACTTAATCTCAAGAAAGCTTTCCTCAGAGCGAAGAGAAGAGCTAGGTTTGATTTCAAAAGGCTTTAAATAATCTTTAATCTTTTTTTTTTTCAGTAGGCTTTTGTTAGTGTCCCAGTTTTCAGATCTCTAGTTAAGAGCTAAGTATCAGAATAGAAGAAATGCCATGGGGTAAAATCTAATCTCATGAAAAAGATAGTGTTTAATTTTTGTTTTCACTCTAGACCCGGAAGAATTGGAAAATAATTACATGACACTTGGAAATGTGAGAGTTTCATTTCTATAATTTGGACCTGGAGAAAGCATTTCAAGAGGTATATTTTCTCCTGAAACCCTCTCATTTTGCCTATCACATCTGCCAATAAATGCGTTCATGGCTGAAAATAAACCATGGAAAGTTTTGGGGGGTTTTTTCTTTCACCATTGTGTGAAATGTTGCGTTACATTAGCCATGTTTGAATGGTTACCAATTCATCTTTCAAGTACTGAGGTAACCCAAACCACTGACACATTTAGAGTAAAAGAGCCTGGATTTAGGGTCAGGCTGATTGAACCTGATCTTCCACTACTTTGCAAGCTTTTGAAATCTTTTTTGCTTCTAAAATTGGAAATTTGACTGACCCACTTTGAATGGATATTTCAGTAAATGGCATTAGAGAAAAACCCTTCTGAGGGAACCATTTCCTTTAACCTGTACATCTCTAACTCTAAGAGGGAAACTGAATTATACATTTAACTTTTCAACCATCAGCACCTTTTAAACAAGCTGATATAGGTCATGACTATCCCAGAAACCGCAAACTGAATTCTACCCTTACTTACATCCTCCTTTGGATGGCACAAGGTGAGTAAAATTCAGGCTTACACCCGAATAAATACTAAGCAAATGTAAAAAACCCACACCTTATTTGCATCATTTTCGTCTGAAAACATCACCGAAATTAGACCTGAGAAAAGGCATGCGTCAGCAGATCAGGGCTTTTACACTGAGTGTTATTTCATGGTGCATGTGTATCTTGTATCTCATCGTTTGTTATGATTGGTATCATTGCCTGGGAAGCTGCAGCCTGAGAGATTTGAACCTGTCCTTCTCTTTCCATGCCTGGTTTTGTAGCACTCAGGGTGCAGAGTTTTGCCTCGGGAGACATCGAGTTGTCCTAATTAGCTATGCCATGAAGCATTTGCCAGGGAGAAGAAGACACTGTAGGCTACTGGTTGGGACATTTGCCTGAGAGAGTCATCAAGTTTCTAGTTCCTGGTCCAGTATCTGCTTTAACCAAAATTTTCACATCCCTACTTTGCTGCTGAATGGAGTAACTGTAGAGCTCTGAGCTCTCAACATCATCATCTCAACATCATCAAGGACACTGGATGGTGCCACAGAAGCAGCCTGTCCAGAGCACCCCAAACACCCCAGTGACCAAAATACTTGCTAGAGGGCTGCTGATTTAAACCCTTGAAAGCAGATGAGGGGAATGAATACAGATATCCCTCCTTGAAGGAAAGGTCTCTTTCAGGGTCAAGCCCACAGCTTTTAATGAGCATTCAGCGCTCATCAAGACATCTGCCTAATAAATAAAAAATAAATTAAAAAAAAATCCAAAAAAACCCCAGCCAACCAACCAAACAAAACCCAAACAAAAACAACCCCCCCAAAAAAAACCAAAAACCAAGGCAGTTGCTATCAGCCAGAGCAACAACAATGACCCAAAGCCATAGGGGGCACAGCCCTGAAGCAGGGGCCCAACCTCTCCAGGTCTGCAACCCCCTTCCAATACCTTAGTGAAAAATCTAGAAAGATATCCCTGAATGGGAGCAAGGGACCCTGACTGTCACCATGTCAAATGGAGCCTGCCCACCCGAACACATGGATTTAAATATTGCATGTTTAAATACTAACATGGCAGTGTGTATCACAGCTGCAGTATATTGGTCTTACAGGGATGGGGAGAAAGCAGGGTGGGATCAGGAGGACCATAAGATTATTGATCGCTGTCACCCAGGACACAGGGCTGGGACACAAGGACTCATAATGCCTTGGGGCTACACAGTACAAGGTATTTTAGCTGCCTATATTTTCAAGTGCCACATGCTATCACCTATATACCATGGATGAGGTGCCTGCAGTTCCTTCCAGTTTTCCTGCCTACAAGAGGAGTCATTTTGCATCTCTCAGCCTTCACAAGATTTCTCTTGGATCCCTCTGTCCTCCCCCCAACTTAGGAATCGAAGGTTTAACCACATCCATCACATTTCCCAACCTCCTTTCCTTAAGATCACAGCCTTGTCTCAGAGCACAAGAGCCTGAAGTGAAATAAAAAGGTGACAAGCTCAAAATCAATGTTCTTTTTTCTGTTTTTTTTTTGTTTTCTTTTTTTTCCCCAGATGGAGAATGACTGAATTTGGGAACCTTCTATCACAAACCATTCTGGTCAAAACTGATGTATCACACCCAAGGTGTAGACATGAATAAAAATAGCCATATCCAGACTAGGAAATTTGAGAAAGAAATAGGAGCTTGAGGAGGAACTTGGGAACCTAGGGCATCAAGGCAAGTGACAGCCCATGGCAAGTATGGAGAGCAATTGGATGGGGGCCAGCTGCCCAACGTTTGCCCAACTCAGGATGAAAAGACATCGGACAGACCTAGGACCAAACAGACCCAGTCTGTTAGTGCCACTGGCATTAGTGGTTTTTGTATCTACAGGACTTCAATTCAAGACTATGGAGTGCATCAACTTCTGTTTGACTAGATGGCAATTCTAGTCAAATTTAAAATTGCCTGCTTTGCACCCCCTTACAGCAGTGCGTGCAAATTTTTTGGTGGTTTTATAACATCATCACTGAGTTTTCTTGTTGCTTGAGTGACATGGCTAAAGTAATGACATCATCTGCAGATCTAAGAACGGGTGAGCCCATATCCTGTCTTCCACCTGCGTTAATGGAATGTATATACATACCTTTTTTAATTTAAGTTATGGTCAGAAACCACAGTTAAGGTTGGGAAAAAAACCAAACCACCTACTCCCCGTAAACTAGGACAGCACAGAAGCCTTATAAAAAGTCCACCAGCAAATGTGCCCAGACACCTCCAGTTCGACACAGCCCAGCACAAGCAGCAGCCACAGCACGAGAAGGAAGGAAGATGTCTCCGATCCTTTGCGCTTCTCTGGTAAGAACTTACTTTCTATTGCCTTTTTTCCCCTATTTGACAGAGACATATTTAAATCCGAATAGATGATTGCAAAGAATGGGGATGGACCCACCTTTAGAACTCTTGTTTAAACCATTAATAATTGAAAATAACTAAAACGGGAGACTGCTGAATAGCACCAGCGTGGGGCAGCAACGAGACTGTACCGATGTATTTACGAATGGGGCTCCTGCAACGTACTCTGAAGTCAAGAAATAAATTGAAAACTCAACCTTAGAGTGTCTTTTTGTTGTTATATCTTTTCTGCTATCTCCTGTATTGTATTATATTATTTTATATAATTGATTTTTTTTATCACCAAATTACAACTAAGTATATATCATACCTGTCGGCGCTGTAAGGGTTAGTTAATGAAAGCAGGTGTGGATGTGATATTTGGCACCTTTTTCCATAATATAGACTTTAACTACCAGCTAGGCTGATGGTGAATAAATTTCCCAGCTCCAGGGAAGAGTGATTTGTGCTGTGTTACAGCAGCTGTACCTGCGTTGTGTCTTAAATCCACCAATTCTCTTCAGTCCAGATCACTGCTCCTCCTGCTGCTGGCCCTGCTGTCAGCCAGTGCTGCCTACAGGAAGGTGATACAGCCTGGGCTCAAGCCGGAGAGCCTCCTCAAGCAAGCATATGCTGGATGCCTGACCCAAAAAGACACCAAATTCCCTCAAACTGTAAGAGTCAACATAAGCATCAGCGGCACGAACCAGGAAACCAAAACGACTCTTGATGTCAGCAGCCGTTCTTTGGCTCCATGGGATTACAGGTACCACCTCCGTCCTTATGGTCTAGAAATGGTGGCTGGGATGGTCAAGAATAACACAGAGGCTCTGCCCACATCTTGATTATCAGGGCCTCACTGTTGAGAGATTTTGGAAATATGAGTTTATCCACGGTCTGTATAGAGTCATAGAATCATAGAATGGTTCGGGTTGGAAGGGACCTTTAAGATCATCTCGTTCCAAACCACCCTGCCATGGGCAGAGGCACCTCCCACCAGACCAGGTTGCTCAAAGCTCCATCCAGCCTGGTCTTGAATATAATAATCTTCTTTGAAAGATAACCAATACAGAAAGGAGCACAGAGCAAAAAACGTGGTCTAAACCAACACACAGAAAGCAAAGCAAGTTACTTTTGTAACTTAATTAATTTATTTATATATTGGGGCAAGCTTTACCTTCAAAAGCATTTTTTACTTAAAACATTGTCAGAGGGCTAACACTGCACCAAATTCAGTGGTGGTTTAATAACTTCAGCATCAGGCCCTGAGAACATTTCATGTTTTGGAGGGGGAGCTGAAGGTCTTTGGGTCAGTTAGTCTGGCATGTCAGGAAGCTCAAATTGTTTTTAATTGGTCTTTCAAAGTCAGTGTCTATTTGAAGCAAGTTCTTTGCAAAGGCGGTTGGGTGCAGTCCTGTCATGCTTGTCTTACACTTAAAAACCTGCAGTATTTACTTACTCACACTTAAAAACCTAGAGTAGAGGAGGGTCTATGTCTCCTTCATAGGCAATCTCCCAGGAGGTACAGGCTCCTCAGCTGGGAGCCCATAGTGATCCAGACTACCACGATTCTAGAGATGCAGAAACATTCCCATTTCAAACACTTCTCTATTCTTTCATGTCACCTCACAGGATCGATGAGGACCACAACCGTTTCCCCCGGGTGATTGCGGATGCCAAGTGCCGCCACTCCAGGTGTGTGAATTTGGACGGGCAGCTGGACCACAGCGTCAACTCTGTCCCCATCCACCAAGAGATCCTTGTCCTCCGGAGGGAGCAGAAGGGCTGCCACCAAACCTACCGATTGGAGAAGAAAATCATCACTGTGGGCTGCACATGTGTCACCCCCTTGATCCGACACCAGGCCTAATGGGATCCAGTACCAGGAGGGCAGGAGCCACGGAGGAGACATTCCTTGCCATACAGTGATGAAATGAAGGGGCCTGACTCAATCTCTGCCAAACTGAATCAAGCCATAAAGATTAGCTAGAATCTATCAAAGTATATTAAAAATGAAGAAGTCTCAGTTTTAAAAAAAATTTATATTATTTTCCCCAAAAATCTTGAACCCTATGAATTTGGAATCAGGACACCTTCATGTGCCAGGTTGAAAATGTAATGGGAACTCTTTATACATCTTTAGTTTACACTTTGAAATGTCTATTTATGTAATTCTATTTATGCCGGTGGAAAAGTCAGTAATAACGTAGCTGCTTATTTATCTTTATGTAATAAAAAGTCGTGAATTACTCTGTGGTATTCACCTTTTTTTTTTTTCTAAAGACATCTTTTTGATAAGGCAAGAAATCACAGCAGAGTTGCTGAAAGCCTTCTTTTCTTCTGTCTTCACTGCTAGGGCTGCCCCTCATGAATCTCTGGCCTTGGAGGCAAGGGGGAGGGTATG
>JAOXNO010000024.1:116794640-116829304 GCA_028565335.1 Limnodromus scolopaceus
GCATTTTCACAGCAGGGAGTGCCTTTTGCCATCCAGGGGGACATGGGGAGTTTGAAGCCAGAACTATTCATTTAACCAAGGATGCTGGAATAGGCAGAGGTTTCTTGTTCATTCTGGTAAACCTGTGGGTGATATCTCGCTGAATGTCAGGGAGGGCAGCCTGAAGGCTGTGGGACTGTAGAAGGGTCTGCCAGGGCTAACAACGCAGTGGAGAACGCTCTGTGAGGACCACAGCTGGATGTGATGACCTCTCTCGGTTTCACCATTTCTGCTATCTGTGGGAAACTTGTTGCTATCAAAGGCAGTAGCAAGGTTTCAGGAGGAGTCTGCATTTCTGGAGTTCAGCTGCAAGGGCATGTGTGACACAGTGGCTGGTATAATCCTTCTCTTGCTCCAGCTGGGCTAAGCCTGGTTCTCTCTACTGTCCCCTTGTCGAGTATCTCAGCACCAGGTTGCTGAGGTGGCTTTGGCAAAGCATGTTTGAAGACTTAGGCCTGACCTGGGGTCCTCTAGGAGGAACTGGGTCTGAACCGGAGCCCTGTGTCTGCTGGTGACTGGTGTGGGTCCAGTACAGAGATGTTATGTCAGTTCCATCTTCTCTTTCTGTATGACTGCACCATCTACAGTGGAGCTCCTCAAAACCAAGGAGTCACACTGTCCCAAGAATTACTAACAGGAGATGGGGTCTTTCTCAGCATGAATTTGATCTAAGGTAATGGCAGTCCTGATGGCTGTTTGGTAGCCTACAAGACAGGTCTTCAAAGGTTCCTAATTTTCATTTTAAGTACTTAGTTGCCTTTGAGGAGCTGGGCCTGATTCAGGTTGGAGATGGTTTTGAGCCTTCCTCAGTAGCAGTGGCAGAGGTTGAGCATCCCTGAGGCCATCCTGGCCCCAGGATGAGACATGCTTTTGATGCTGGGTGCATCATTTTGGCTGCTTGTGTGACGGGTTCATGCATTCCTTCATGGACTGACTCTGTATCATCTGTCTAGGGAGTCTGACTACCCTCCAACGCTGTCCATGCAATGTAGAGCAACTTGGGTGTGACCTGTCTGATACAGGAAAGACTCTGGGCCATGGGCCTCCAACAGCCCTATTGTGGTCATGGCTAAAAGGGCATGAAAGTGAAAGGGTGTGAAAGGGTATGAAAGTGTGAAAGTCTTTATTCCCCTCTCAGTGGTGCTTTTCAGGACACCAAGAAGTCCTTGGTGGGCCTTATGGGAAAGCTGACCTTGAAGCTGCAGGGTTGCTTTTCTCTGACCAATGGGGTTGTGAATCCGGCACGTTTTTATCAGCACTAGAAGAAGGTGGAATGGCTAAAGGCAGGAGCAGGGTGATGGTATTAGGGTCCTATGCAACCTCGGGACGGGTTTGTCCTTGAGACTTTGTGATTCCTGCGTGAAGTAGCAAAAACAGTGGTCAGGGACACTTAATGTCCATGGGTCAGTCCTGTCCAAATTATAGAAGGCGTTGGTTTATTGTGGCTCCCGCTAGATGAGTCTCTTCTGTGCTTGCTTGCGGGGAACATCAGATGCGGAGCCACACTGTTGCACTGAAGTTGGCAGCACTTGCAGGTCAGGATGCTGAGAGCCAATGCAGAGATGTGGTCCATGCAGCCCAGACATCTTCTGCTTCACCCACTGCTTGCTTTCCACGGTAAATCCTGTCCTGGCACGGCTCCTCCCAGCTATAAAGACCCGCAACCTCAAAGGCCTTGACATCTGGCAAATTCCTGGGAGGTATAAATCTTTGTGGAAAGCAGGGAAGCCATGGGATCTATTCCAGCTGCAGACTTTTCTCACTGAATCCAAGGGCAGGCAGATGAATTGCAATCGCTGGGTCTGAGCAGGCAGAGTTTAGGATTGGGGATATGATTTGTCACGACAAGTACTGATTTCTGCACTGTTTTTTTTTTAACTTTTGAGATGTGTGTTTGTGTACGTGTGTGTGTGTGCATGGTTTATTATCCAGAAAGGCTTTCCCTTTGGTTTTTCCATCTGCAGAGACTTCTAGTTGGGTCAAGATTAGCCTGAAGGAGGCAGTGCTGTGGTGCTGAAGGAGCAAGGTGGGCCAGACAGCGGCGTCTCTGCAAACAGATCTGATAATAGGTGGTTTGCTGTGTCCTGTGTTTTGTGGACGAATTTGAAACTCATGGCCCTATTGACAAATACAAAATATAAAGGGGGAGGGAAGTAAGTTTTGAGTACAGGACAAGAAACCATAGGAACACCATCAGGAGGTCATCTAGTCCATCCTTTCACATCACTGTAGGCCTCCTGGTTTACATCCATTCCGGCTTAGAAATTAATTACTTAATTTCCTGCAATGTGTTTTGACGGTACAGCCATGCTGACCTAACAGCAAATTTGCTTCGGGGGAGTGGCAAGTGGGGATAGTCCCACTTACAGCTCATCATTCCCCTTGCCTTGCACAGAAGGTCATCTCACCACAGAGCGAGCTGGTGCCAGGCGCTGGACCAGCAGAAAACCAGTCCTACTGAAAAAATGTCAGTAATTTTAGCTTTTAGCTTTCAGCCAGCTTGGACAACACTGCTGCCTGCAGGGAAGGGCCAGAGCAGAGGCCAGCACTGCTGCCAAGAGCAAACCCTGCTCTGCTGCTCCCTAGAGTTATACTGGTACCAAAGGAAGGGATCACCCAGCTGTTTCCTTCTCCAAGGGTTTGAAAATAGATGACATGTCCTGCCCTTGTCAAAGGAGGATGAGTACAGTAATACCATCTAGTACAGGGGCAGGGAAAGGATGTGCCCACATGGTTCTTCTGAGGTATTTCTGGTCATGGGTCTTCTCCTTCCTGGTCCGGCAGAAGTGAAACTTCTCCTTTGGAGCAATTGTGTGATAGTGTTGGTCAGTTTTTACATATTCTCACGTTTCACCTCAGGTGAAGCCACTTACGTCCCCATGTGGCCCTGCACTCAGACCTGGAGCTGACCTCCTGGTGACTATGATGGGTTGGTTTAGCAGGGAATTTCAACGCAGATCACTGCTGCTGTGAGGATGCACCCTTGTGTCACAAGGGGCTCACCAACACTGGAGCTTTCTTCATTCCTGTCTCCATCCTCCTCCTCTTCCTCCAACGAGTTTATTTCTTTCCCTCATTCCCGGACTTTATCCTTGTGCCTTATGCACCTGGCTGCCAACCTGGGCAGGCTCCACATGCCGTTCACCTCAACCAGTCCAGGACTGGAAAGTGGCTGCTGATGCCCTCCTGAAAGCCTCACCGTTGATCTAGAGGAGACCAGGGCTGGGTCTGGAGAGAGTCAGAGTGCCGCTGTGATAAATGCTCAGCTTGTCTGAGAGCTTCTCAGGGCCTCCTCCTTGGGCTCACCCTTGGAGCATGCCTCCTTCCATCCTGGCGTTCCTCTAAGGAGGCATGGCTTGGTAGGGGTGTACCAGTGGCAGGGTTGGTGAAGAGCTGACCACCAAAGGTTGAGATCCGGAAGGGGCAGAGGTCCTAACCCTCTCCCCCAAGAATCTCTGGTCCTGAAATAGTATTTTTGCAGATCTTGCAGCTTGGATCTGTACAGGACAACTCCTGAAAATTCATCCCGATGTGCCTTATGCTATTCCTTTTTTGGGATTCATGCTGAAGGAGCCTGAGGCTCAGAGGCAGCCTCTTTGCCATCTGCTGGTCGATGGTTGCTCTGAACAGCTGATCCCCACCAACAGGATTTGTTTGGTGTCAGGAGCAGAAGGGGAGGATGGAGAGAGGTGCCTTAAACTTGTATTTATGCCTAATGATTTGTGTAACAAGGCAAGGAGGGGTTCGCCATGTGCCTTGCAATTTACATCTTTTACTGACAAGATGATTTTTAAGCACTGTTTGTTACTAAAGAGAAGTACAAAAGAGTTTGTATTTTTTTCCCCTGGGAAACACGGAAGAGTAGGAGTGTTACGTATTAACCCTCCCCTTCCCAACTCCCATCTGCTGACTTTGTATTGTTGAAAACATTGACAATATTTTAAGCTTTGTACTGTACTGATCTTTATTTAAAAGCATTAGCGAAGAAAAAAAAAAAAATCTGTAAAACGGGTTGGTGTGGTGTGAAATTCCCAAATGCACAACTACAGAAGGTTATGATTCATTAGGAAGAAAAGTGGATAATAATTATAGAGTGACTATATTAGAGTGGATAATAATTATAACAATAATGAACAATAGGGTGTGGGTTTATCTGTGCATTTCAAAGCACTTTCCAGGTTTCCCAGTAGCTGTGATTTTCGTTCCCTTTTCACAAGAGAGGTGCAGAATGGCTGCCCTGACACTGACGCATCATCCACAAATCTGTTTTGGTTTCCAGTTTTCCTTAATTTCTGTCAGAGGTGAGTATATAGTGATTTGGTGGCCTGGTCCAAAGCATTGCAGTTTCAGTAGCCAAGTTGTGAATGGATGTGCCCATTCAAGGAAATAATTTGAATATGTGCTTAAAATTAAGCTGAAGACACACAACCGTTGGTGGGCAGAAGGATATCAATCAGTTAGACATGAGCCTACATGAAATAAGGCCAGAGCTTCTGTTCTTTTGCTGATAGCTGTGTAGATTCACAGAATGGTCGAGGTTGGGGGGAACCTCTGGAGGTTATCAGGTCCAACCCCCTGTTCAAGCAAGGCTACTGAAAGCTGGTTGCCCAGGACAATGTCCAGACAGCTTTTGAGTATCTCAAAAGATGGAGACTCCACAACCTCCCTGGGCAACCTGAGCTCAGTCACGCTCTCAGCAGAAAAGTGTTTCCTGATATTCAGAGGGAACCTCCTGTGTTTCAGTGTGTGCCCATGGCCTCTGGTCCTGGCACTGGGCACCACTGAACAGAGCCTGGCTCCGTCCTCTTTGCAGTCTCCCTTCAGGTATTTATATGTATTTTTGAGATCCCTCCTGAGCCTTCTTCAGGCAAAACAGTTCCAGCTCTCAGTCTTTTCTCATAGGAGAGATGCTCCTGTCCCCTCATCATCTTCATGGCCTTCCATTGGACTCAATCCAGTATGTCCCTGTCGCTCTTGGGACTCCTGAAAGCTGGTCTTGCTAGTAAAGACTGAGGTGAAGAAGGCATTCAGTACCTCAGCCTTTTCCATGTTCTGTGGAACCAGCTCCCACATCTTGCTGAGCAATGGGCCCACATTCTCCCTAGTCTTCCTTTTGTCATCTATGTACCTATAGAAACCCTTCTTGTTATATTTGACATCTCTGGCCAGATTCAATTCCAGTAGGGCTCTGGCTTTCCTAACCTCATCCCTGCATGCTCAGGTAACGTCTCTGTATTCCTCCCTCTCCGTGTCCTTGCTTTCACCCTCTCTATGCTTCTTCTGTGTTTGAATTTTGCCAGGAGCTCTTTGTTCATCCATGCAGGCCTCCTGGCATTTTTGCCTAACTTCCTGATCACTGGAATGGACTGCTCTTGAGCTTGGAGGAGGTGATCCTTGAGTATCAGCCAGCTTTCTAGGGCCTTGTTTCTCCCCAAGCCTTATCCCATGGGACTCGACCAAGCAGGTAGAGGTCTCTGAGGAGGCCAAAGCCTGCTCTCCTAAAGTCCAAGGTTGTGAGCCTTTTACCCTCTTCCCTCCCCTTGGGATCCTGAACTCCACCGTTTCATGGTCACTGCAGCCAAGGCTGTCTTTGACCTTCTCATACCCAATGAGCCCTTATTGGTCAGTATGGTGTCCAGCAAAGCACCTCTCCTTGTTGGCTCCTCTCTCACTTGGAGGAGGAAGTTATGACTGCACTCCAGGAACCTCCTGGCTTGCTTATGCCCTGCTACATTGTCCCTCCAGCAGATACCGGGATGGCTGAAGTCCCCCATGAAGACCAGAGTCTGCAAACATAAGACTGCTCCTATCTGCCTGGAGAAAACCTCATCCACTTGTTCTTCCTGGTTAGACAGCCTATAGCAGACACCCACTACAGTGTGACCCATATTGGTCTTCTCGTTAATCCTTACCCATAAGATCTTAGTTGGTTCATCATCCAGGCAGAGCTCCATGCGCTCCAGCTGTTCTCTCACATAAAGGGCAGCTCCCCCTCCTCATCTTCCTGACCTGTCCTTCCTAAAGAGCCTGTACCCCTCCACTGCAATACTTGTCATGGGAGCCATCCCACCACACCTCCCTGATCCCAGCAAGATGACAGCCCCACAGATCTCTAACTCATCACATGTAGTCCCTGTGATTTCCCTGCAGGGACTTGGGATTTCTCTTCTCATAAAGGTGCCTTCTTTCCTTACATGCAAATGCTGGAGGTGACCTCACTAAAGCCCTATTTTGTTGATTTTATGATCCCTTTTGTCGCATCACTCCAGGCCCTCTGCTCATCAGCCTTGTCCATCACTCTGACAGGGCTGTTGGGAATTCTGTTTCTCTCCAGTCAACTAGTTTCAAGCCTTCTTTACCAGGAAGATCATGTGTGATCATGCACATACCCCGTCCCCCAGGATATACACTCAGTCTGAATTTCAGTCTTCTAAAACCCTGCTCCTTTTCCTTCTATCACCACACTAATAACTTTAATTATTATTTCTTAATATGCAGACCAAGGCTTCCATACCATTATGTTTTTACCCACCAGAGGGCGAGATGACTTCATCTGTGGCCGCAGAGAGGCCTCCAGTGCCACGAAAGCAGAGCCTTCCGCACTAACTCTCCAGACAGGCTTAGGAAAAAATGCTCCCATTCAAGCAGGCAATCGGCCAACTCTGCAAAGAGATACATTTCTGAGTGAGGGATGTGCTTTGCTGACGTCTCGCCCTCTGCGCAAGCGACAGGGATTTCAGCAAAGGAGTTAGGCCAAAGTTTTAAGTTTCCGTGAAGTAAAAGCTAGAGAGGAATGGGAGAAAATACCAAATACAGAAAACCAGGGCTGTTAACTTTTTAAACTAGAAACAAAAATAGAGACATGTGGCATGCTGAGAAGAAACTGCATGGTGATAGTCTTTTAGGGAACATATTTACTACAAGCCCGTCATTATCTGATATACTCACACAGCCTTGATGCACGAACTGCCACAGATGGTCCTTAGCGAAACAGGGAACCGGCCGGTCCAAAGCAGGTGAAGCCAAATGCAAGAAGTAAAAGAGCTTCCAAGTCAGAGGAACGAGGCATTTCGTTTTGGTCATTTTGTGTGTCACCAGCCACAGAGGAGAGACTGTGAGAAAAGGTAATGATTTTTACTTCAAGCACCAGATATTGCAGCAGCAAGTTGCCTCAGAAGAGGTTCTTTTAGCCAACAGCAACCTTTATCTGGTCTTATCCTTGCAGCTCACTGATAACGTGGGCTGAGGCAGAGCGTTACCAAACAGCTCTAAGTGAGACGGTTCCTTCTTTGTGCTGTTAACCAGCTCTTGAAGATGGTCTCAGGGGCTGGGTCAGGGAAAGAATACTTCCCAGTGTTTCCTGCTGCTCCTGTTGACTTCAGAAAGAGAAGTGGAGCGTTAGGAACCCTGGAGAAGAAGAACTGGACATGCTTAAAGTTTAAGGCATGAAGGTGCCTGCTGTGTCTTAAGTTCTGCAGCTGTTTGCAGTGATGGCTTATCTGTTATCCTGTAGTTCTTTGCTTTGTTCTGGCTGCAGGTAAGACCTACTCTCAGTCCAAAACCAGTTCCTCATGCTAGGAAGTGAAGAGTGCTAAACTCATTCCTTAGCATTATCACTTCTAACACACCTGTACCAAGTATTCGGCCCTCGGGTGCCAAGGGATGGGGTGGAAGAAAGGAAAAAATCCAAGCTCGTAGTGCTTCATCAGGGTGTCTCATTGGACAAATGCTGGCTACAATGCCAAAGCAGTGCAGGAAGTGGTGTGGGGAGATCAGTCTGATCTCTCAGTCCCTGAATATTTCACTAGATGTGTGAATACTTGCGTAGCAAATTTGAGCCTACTGCCAAAAAAACTGGGCTTCTGAGTGTTTTTTTAGAGACCCATTAGAAGTAGTCCTCGGACCTCCCAGACCACAGACGGGGCCTACTGAAACATCCACTCTTCTTGCACGAGGAGTCACAGGTCGGACTTTTCATTGCTGTGTATTACAGTAGCTTCTATACACATAATAGCACAGCCTTTCCTCTAAAATGCATAAGCCTTAAACAGGTAAGAGATTGGAAATCTTGATAAACAGACTTCCTTTTCCCCTTCACGAATAGAGAGTAGGGATGCAGGAGGTTAAAGAGGCTTGTCTTAACCTCAGCAAGTCGGACTTGCCTGTACAGAAGTTGATGTCAAAGATGATGTTGAATCCAGATGTTCTGAGTTCCACTTCAGTCCTTATTCCCCATTCCTCCTCTCTCCTGCTTTATGGTCACTATTCCTAAGAAAGTACCAGCTTCTGCTATGGCTCTCCTTAACCTTCTTTCTTTCTTCGTTCCCAACTCCCTTAAAACACCCAGGATGAATGCACTGGGGTCACAGTCTTCTGATCCTGTCCCTGCTCGTATCCAGAGCCTAAGATCCTTTGTGACCCTGGATAAATCCCCTGGCCCTAATTTCCCACTCATGCAAAGAGGGGGATCGCAGCGCTCCTGCCCCATTGCAAGCTGTGCACAGGGGCACTCTGCCACACAGCCTTGTTAAAAAGTTGCTGTCACTGTCCTAGAGGATGACCCATGGGCCACAGAGGCAAATCTCCTTCTCTGAGAAAGGGTCTGGCTGTCGCTAAGTTCAAGAAACCTGCTAAAGAGTGCTTGGATATTAGAACAGGAGAAATCAAAGAGAGTGCTTCTGTCCCAGCACCTGCATCTGAGTCAGCAGTCACATTAGCAGCTTGCCGTCTTTCGGATCCAGCTCTTTCAGCCCGGCTTGGCCTTCAATCTCTTATTTTCCTTTCTAAGCTCATCATCAGACTCATTCTTTTATCTCCCACCGGCTGGCTTTCTTCTCTCTCCCACACCGTGATTAGACAGACAGTCTGGCTGCATTTCTCTGCTTGACTTCTGCTTACAAAACTCTCAGATCCTGCTGCCTGCCCTTGAATCGCAGCCTGGCCTGTCTTGTGTACCCTTGATAAAGAGACCAAGGGCAAGACATACAATTTTTTGTATGCATCCTTTTTTTTTTCTTGTTTTCCCCCATGGCGATTGGCTTGGCTTTCTTTTCTCTCTTAGGTTTGGGAGTGACTTTTGCACAACCACCTTTTCCTTGATGCCCCCCACCCCCCAGCTGCTTCTTTTTGCTGCTTTCTTCAGAAAGAGATAAAAATTGTGTTTAAAAGAGATGAAGTAGATCATTGCTACGTATGAAAGAACACACTATTTCGCAGCTAATATATATATATAGTATATACATAATAAACCAGCAAAATCACTTCTCCTGTTAAAATATTTGAAGGACTTCTGGTATGGATTTGGTCCTCCGTGGCTACTCCTCTCCCTGGACACACCAGAAGGCAGGCACAACTCTCCAAAAGCAGTTTGGATGCCACCACCCGTTTTGGAGATGTTAATAGCACTGACACAGCCCAGCTGTGCCGAGGGAGTGAGGGCGTGCCAAAAGCAATACCGAGTTTACGCTGGGGGAAGCTGAAAGTCCCCCACTGGGCGTGAGGGGGAGGAGGAACATGGCGGCGGCCTGTGCCGGAGCAGGCCGAAGAGTGCTCAAATGCCTAAGAAAACAGGATTAATGCTTTCCACTGCTACCAGAACTGCATCTTTTCCACACTGTGGGGACAAGGACATCCTGGAGCCCCCTTTCCCAGCCCGTCGGGGGCGAACCAGCCACCCCTGTCCCCGCCCGCGGCTCGGACAGGGCCCACCAAGCGCGTTCCCGCCCTCCCGTTGCCACGGCAACCCCTCCCTGCGCTCACCGCGCATGCGCGAGGCTCCGCCCGGCTCAATGCGCACGCGCAACCGCCCCGGCGTGCCTGCGCACTGGCCGGCCCGGAGGTTGCCGTGGAGACGGCGTCGCCCGGGCCCGGGGAGGGAGTGCCGCCGCCGCCGCCATGAGCTCGGAGCCGTGGCCGGGCCTGCCCTTCCTCCCAGGCTACGCCTTCAGGGACCCCTTGGTGAGCGCAGCCGTCCTCCCGGGGACTCCCTGCCCCCATTTCCCTGGGACACCCCCAATGCCGGCCTGGCCTGGCCTAGCGCAAACCCCTCTGAGAGCTCCCCTGAGAATCCCCCATCTACACCCCCCACCTGCTTCAGGGTCCTGTCGGTTACCAGGCCCTGTCCAGCTCCCCCCTGAACACACCTCCAGGGAACCTGGTACTCCTTTAGCCCCTCCTCTAACTCCCCAGGAGACCTGATATCCCTAAGATCACTTAATATTCCTCCAGGGAACATGTTACCCCCTAAACCCACCCCGAGGGAACCATCTATTCCCTCACACCACTGTCTAATTTGCCCAAGAGGTCTGGTACCTCCCAAACTCACCTAATTTCTCTGAGGGGACTTGATGTCCTGTGAACCCATATTCGGGGAACCTTCGAGTCCTTTAAACTCACCGGTCACCCTTCAGGGGACCTGGTGCCCTGTGAAGTGACTCCCAAGGGACCTGGTGCCTTGTAAACTCACTTGATGCTCCCCAGAAGACCTAATACTCACTGAACTCTCCCCCAGGGGACTTGGCGTTTCCCAAAGCCAACAAATATCTGCTGAACTCACTTCCAGGGGACCTGAACTCTCTGAATACATCTGGTATCTCCTGACCCCACCCACAGCAGACCCGATACTCCCTAAGTTCTCCCACTGCCATTAAAAATCTGTTCCCAGGGGTACAAGTATCCCTGAGGCCACCCTCCATGGTACTTGGTACTCTTAATCTTGTCCCCAAGGAACCCATTGCATCCTGCACCCATCTGATAACCCCTGAAATTGTCCTGATAGCTTTGGAGAGGTAAGTTCCCTTAGCCTCATTTGAGACCCCAAAAGCTTTCTCTGTAACTGCAGAACTACTATATGCAAATCCATCCCATGGAGATCCAATACCCCTGAATCCATCCAATAGTTCTCCTGCCAGTTCATGTGGTACCCCAAAGGAAGGCATATCCCCGTATTCACTTTACAGTCTTGAAACCTCATTCTCCCAGGGAAACTCTTCTTCCTCTGAACCATCTCAGTTTTCCCATATACTGCCTTGGACCAGGACCCTTAAACGCACCTGATAACCCCTCAACTGACTTGAACTGAGGAGAACCAACACTGTCCAACACTCAAGCAGTCTTCCACTAGGAATTAATCCTCAACCCCATCCCTGTACACCCAGGGAAACAGCTATGTCCTGGACCCACCCACCACCCTTGGTGGAACAGATACACCCCAAAGTCACCATCTCCTGAACAACCAATGCTCTCTCCTGATACCTTCTCCTCCAAAGTTCTGATACTTCCACAAATACTCTCTTGGTGTTGCCTGGAGAACTGAATCCTTGATAGTCCATAGGGAACTAATGGTCTGGAACCTGAGAACCTGATAGTCTTCAGAAAACTGGTAAACCTCCACAGAACTTATACCACAACAGCCTCCAGGATCTTGCCAGGGAAGTGAGAACCCCTCAGCTTCTCCAGGTTCCTTGGAAGAAGTAGTGTCATCCTCACCCTTCGCACCTGAATTGATACCTAAATGAGGAAGCAAGCTTTCCTTTTCCTCATTCCCAGTGGCCCACACACTGAGGATCTGATAACACCGGATCCTTCCAACACCATCTTGAGGAAGCAGTACCACAGATGAGAACTGATACTCCCTGAGTTCCTTCCAGTACTGTTTCAGAGCAGCTGATAGCTTTGCTCTTCCTTCTCCCTGGGGAATGAATATCTTGAGTCTTCACATCATTGCTCAACTTCAACTCAGTGCTACTAATGTCAGTGTGAGAAACCAATACCCTGACTGCTCCCCTCAGAAGCAATGCTCCCAGAATTTTGTGGGGAACTGAGAGACCAGGCCATGCGTTACATTTCCCTGGACCTTAACAACCTTAAGAACAGGCTCCTCCCTTTCCATAAGGCTCAGTGTTCCAAGTGAGGCCCCTTCTTCCCCCTCCTCCCTCCCAATACCTCTAAGTTGCCTGGTCACTGGGAAAACAGGCCCCCAGTATGCTCTGGTATTGCAGGATAAGGAACCTCGTGTACTTGCACGTGAACACTTGGCATGGGACATGCTCTACTGCAAAAAAAATAGAGGCATACTTTGGGACAGTACTACTTGATCTTGATATTCCCATTGAAAACTGACACCTCCAGAACAAGTACTTCCATGTCTTCCTGATACATCTCCTAGATTGTGCTGTACGGAAGAAAGAACCTCTTACTTATCCAGACTGCCCTTTGGCAAATCTTCGCAAGGGATGGTGAGCCCCGTGGCAGGTCAGCCCACTCTGCTCTTCCCGGATCACTTAACTTCCTGGGACACAGGCTTCATGCTTATTTGATGTTTCAGTGGAAATGCTTATTCTCCCAAAAGAGGAAAACTTCCCTTCCATCTCCTGCCACCACAATGCTCTTGATATTTCTAGAGGACACTACAATATTTCCTAGGTATCCTTGTGATAGAAATTTCTGTAACTCTTGATTGCCCCTCAGATGGAGTGGGGAGGAACCTCTAAAAGATCTTAACAACACTGAAGAGATTAGTGCTCCCTTAGGATGATGTTGTCCTATGTTTCTGAGATTGGTGGTGGTATTGTCACTAATTCCTGTTTGACAGTTGTGCTCTTGACACGATGTGCTCTTGACAAGGGCTGTGCCATGATGGGCTTTGGTAAACCCAGTCCAGATTGCTCTGGATGCTTTTGTAGGAACCCAGTTTTCTCTGTTTTCCTAAATAGGACCCTCTATTTTCTTTATTCTGTTTGTGTGTGGATTAGGATTACCCAAGGATAAATTGTCTCTGTACTGGTCTTACTGGTGCCTTCTAGCATGAGTGGTCAAACTATTTTCCATGTCAGTGCCGGCTGAGTTCTTCAACAGGAAGTGGAATCATTCACTCCTAACGAATACTCTTAATCATGCAGTAATAAAGGTTATCTCAGAATTATTCTCATCTTAATAATATTATTTGCTCGATATCATTTGTAACGTCTCGGAAATCTGCAATGCAAATTTCTGCCCCTCGCAAAATATTATTTCCTCTATCAGTAAAATCCTGCCTGCTTTAGTCATGTGAATGCTTCTACTGACTTCAGCAGTGCTGTGTGTGTAAGAAACACCCATGGGACTTAGCAGAGCAGAGTGTTATTTTAGAGTAACTTGAAGTGTTGGTAATGTTTTAAGGAGATTTGGACTCCATAAATGGCTTTGCAGTGTTCCTCAGGATGAGCCCTAATGAGTAGCCCAAAGTGAGTAGCCCAGCAACTCACTTTGCCTCAATTTTCCAGTCTGTAAAATGGGCATAGCGATACTTGTTTTCCAAGTGAATGCTGAGAAGTGCTGAAGAAAAATTCTGTGTTCAAATAAAATGGTGTTGTTATTGCTTAGTGTTTGTGTGACAGAGGAATGGAGACACTGGGAGGGGGAACAGCCTTTGTACGAAGCGTTGTAGTCTTGGCAAAAAGAAGGACTTAACTCAGTGGAATTTCTTCAGATATGGACTGGCAGCAACTGAGATCAGGAGTTTACATTCTGGGTTTTCCCTTTTAAATTTACATGACGTTAGTCACCCGGTACCGTGAAATGTTATCTGGCATCCATGCTCACTTGGGAGAGCCTATCGACTTTGGGAGTCTTATGAGTTTATGAGGTGTTTTCTTTAGGCAACTGTGGGCCCTTAAAAGCCCATGCATTTCTGACAAACACTGATATTGCCCAATTTAAAGCCAAGCTTCCTGGTTTTCCTTGAATTTTTTCCCCACAGCTTTCCCTTGGTATTTATTTAACAGAAGAAAATGGCAGTTCTGTGGCAGGGCTGATATTTATAAGACATTCTGTTAACATGTCTTCAGTAAACTCTCCTGTTTTCACCTAAACCTGTTTTCCTCACTGCTCTGTCCACAGCACTGCAAGATCCGTAGTACCAGTTTAAAGAGGAAGCAGGCAATTATATGAAATTCAAGTGGGGCCTTGAAGTTATAAATAAGATTAGAGGCTTAACCATGAGGGGTGAGAGGAGGAGGGGAGAAGTGGTTCATACGCCTGAGGTTGGACTGATTGCAAGTCTGGGTCTGTAAAAGGAGCTGAAGCTTGTTCCTTCAGCGCTAGAAATGCGTACAACTCCGTTTTACTTGGCAAAAGTCAAGGTAAAGTCAAGGATTTTATTAGTAGGGACTCACAACTTCTGCTTTCTCTGGAGCATTAAGTGTTGAAAGCCCAGTGGGATGTGTTATTTTAAATACTTTCAGGATTGCAGTTGAGGAACCAGGCATGGTGGACTCTACAAGTTGAGTAGCTTGGTGTCACTCAAGTCTGATCCTAATCTTGATTATGATTCTGTGATTCTAATCTTCAGTAGTGAAGAACAGGACTGGGCTGACAGAGATCAGGTCCTACTCACTAACATTATCTTGTTGTGTGTCCTTAAGCAAAGCAGGGACCTTCCTGTGCCATCTGGATAATTATTTAGCTTGAAGAATGGCTCAGTAGCTGGTGTCAGGTAGATAGCAAAGATGGATGAAAGGCTCTGAGAAGCTCAAAACCAAGGTTAAACAAACAAAAGAAAAAAAAAGCAGGTGAATCCTATAGCCAACATTATGCAGTGCTCGCATGGATAGAATTCTTCTCGTCTTATAAGGCTTCTCATTAATGTGCTATAGGGTCTTATGCTGTGGTTAGGATAGAATGGAATGGAATAGAATAATTTCAGCTGGAAGGGACCTCTCTGTGGAGAGAGGTGGTGAAAGAGCAAATGTGCTTTGGTACATTTCATCATCTTCTGTGAGCATGACACACTTTGGTTTAGCCCAGCGAAGAAAATCCTATGGATGTCATCCGCAGGAGAGGGCTAACAAAATAAATAGTGGTGGAAAACACAGAAGGTGCACAGGGTGTAATAGTCAAGGGAGCACCATAAGGCAACAACAGAGTGAGGTCCCGTGGTGCTCTGTACTGCCGTAACACGGAGTAGGGAACAAAGAGTTTGTGAGATAAATACTGGGGCAGATAAAATGCTGTCACCCCGTTCTAGGCACTGAGAATGGTGGCAATAGGGAAATGAAGTAATTTAAACTCTTGGGGAATCTGTGTCAGTTCTGTGTTCACTCTGATGCTTTATTCCTCCAGCTTCTTACTGTTTTTCCAGCCTTCTTGATCTAAGCCTAGAATCTGATTGTAAATAACTGCTGCAGTAGGTTATAATAAAATGGGGGAGAGGGGGGAGGGAGAGAGAGCATTCTGCATATTACACTCTTTTACTGTTTTTCTGTGCTTTCAGTAACCGTACCTACTAAATGCGTGCAGTATTTTAACAGCTGGATTTTCTTCCACAGAAAACATCTTTCCATCGGTCCCAGACACTGGGCTACAGAAATGGAGTTGCCTTTTTTCGGCTGCCAACAGTGGGGATTGGCGGGGAGCGACTGTACGTGAATCAGCTTTCTCAAGCTGAATTAGACGAATTATCCAACGTGAGACCCACGCTGACCTATGGGCCGGCCAAGCAGGCTCCACCTTCAGGCTTCGTTCCAGCACACGTGGCTTTTGACAAAAAGGTATAAAGAAGCTTATTCCAGGAATATCGCCGGCCAAGTCCGGAGACATAAACAGTCAGCTCCAGGGTTCACGGGACAGCGTACAGCAGTTTTCAGATGCCATAGCCCTTAGTCAGAGACAGCTGAACCCCAGACTGAAAGAGGCTTTCTTTGCTCGGGAGGAGGATTATAATACGTAAACGATGTAAGACATTCCCCACAAGTTACGCTAGAGCTTTTCCAGCAGGCGTTGGAAAAGAAGTTTGGTTAACTCTGAAAAGGTTCAGTTTATAACCATTGCCCTGTAAACCACAGCCTGGCCTTCTGCCTTTCCAAAACTATATTGAGATCGCAACTGAGCTTAAACTGTAAAGGACAGTCTGCAATGGGGACCTTGTTAGACTGTTAAACTGTGGTCTATTTATGCTTGTGTTTGTCATCACAGCTTGTTACAGTCTGTGTTGCTCCCTTAGCGCTCCCTGTGTTATATCTTGGTGATCGTGTGGGACTCAGAGGTGGCTTTGTGTCTGCTTTGAGCAGTTCCTGAGCTGACCCTCGATTTTCCGTGTGCCAGTGGCAGAGACGGGATGCTGGCGAGTGCAGCCGCGGCAGGGACAGGGCAGTCGCGGCGGAGCATGCGAGGCTCAGCAGACCCAAGCGTGTGCAGGGCTTGGGAAAGGCAGCTCGCAGCCAACCCTCAGCCCGTCTGTGAGGCAGTCTGGGGAACAGATGTGCTGTGTTAATTACCGAGGCTATTCCTGTGGAGTAACGTAGATGTTGCTGCTTAATCTGTCAGATACTTCTCTGCCCCTTCATTCAAGCCAGAGGAGCAGCAGGAGCCCCAGTGCTGCTGGGGGAAGTCATGGTCCCTTTTGAAGCGCTTTTGCTGGATAGTAGGGACTTGCTGGCTTTATCATCACTTAATTACCGAGGCCTGTGGGCTGGCGTAGGCTGAGTATGCAAGGCTTGATTGGTCTGCAAAGCTGACAATAGTAAAGAAAGTCATGTATGTCAGAAAACTGGATTACTGGCAGTAACCGAGCCCTTGGCAGTAGGTGATCAAGGAGGAATAGGAAAAAGGCTGTATTTTTTCCACCTGTCTCAAAAGTACCAAATTTGCAAAAGGCAGGTTTTGATGAAAGCTCTCACAATGCCTCTGCCATCAGTCACAGATTAGGCTACATTTGGCGTTGGTGATTTTATAGATTACAATCCAGTAAATTTGCATTGCCAAAGCATATTACAAATAAATGATTTGTCCTAATAGACTAATTGTGGTGTTCAAACTGTTTCTCTCTTTCTCCCTTTGGCAAATTCCCCATTTGGCAGATTTTGAAGTTTGATGCCTATTTCCAGGAAGACGTTCCTCTCTCCACAGAAGAGCATTACCGGATCCGCCAAGTGTGTATCTATTACTACTTGGAAGATGACAGCATGTCCGTCATAGAGCCTGTTGTGCACAACTCCGGTCTTCCTCAAGGCAAACTTGTCAGACGCCACCGGGTGCCCAAGAATAACCATGGGGATCCTTACCACTGGAAGGATCTGAATCGGGGCATGAACATCACCATCTATGGCAGGACGTATCGCATAGTCAACTGTGACCTCTTCACACAGGTGTGTTGCTTGCACAGAGAACACTGTCACCAAGAATCCTGGGAGTTACGGGTGGACAGACCTGTTAGAGTCCAGTAATCTGCATCTGTAACTTTCACAATATGGTTGTCTGCAATCTTTCCTTTTGCTTTTTGTGAAGACTTCTTTCTTTAGATCAATGAGGGGTTCAAGGTATGATATTTGCTGAGGGCATATTAATTGCTCAGTATTTTTGCCCCAGGACCACTGGGAGTCCATCCTCAGGACTTCTCTTTACAATACAAATTCTATACACATTTCTGTAGAATCCAGATGAAACATTGTGCATACGTGAACGGAAAATTACTGACCTTAACTCTTTTCTGACTTCATACTCCTCTGTTAAGAATAGGGGAAGGGAATGCAGTCAGTAACTCTGCGCCCATCTACAGCCAAGCCAGAAGAGCAGTCGTGATCTGTGGGTTGAGAATCGTGGTATGAACTGACCTTTCTAAGAGATCTTACTCATTGTCTGCATTTCTATTTCTGGCTATTTCTGTACCAGTAAATGAAATAATACCAATCCAATATAAAATAATAAAAAAATACCAGTATAGTGGTATCCTGTTAGGTTGTCCCCAGTATAATCTCAGCCTTGGTCAACTACTGTTCTTCCAAGCAATTCCCAGGAGCAGTCCAGCAGTTAGAATGCTCTAGGGATCATTGCCAATAGATGAGTTACGTGCAGCCAACCTGTCCTGGAGGCTGAGAGGCTTTAGATGCACACGGTTCCTTCCCAGTTGGCCTCAGTGCCCGGGAATGTTCCCAAGCATGTGTAATATATTGGTGTATATGGGGCTGTTGAGAACACGTGGGGCCAGCTCTGCTGGTCAGTCAGTTGACATCAAATAAAGAGCTGGTTCTCATGTTAATTTTGGTTGGTTGATGGAGAACATGAAGTGAGCTAGATGGGTCTGCATCTCAAGGCCATCATTAACTGGCATCCTCCAGACGAGAAAATAGTGAGTCTGGAAGTGTGAGCCTGCCTTGTGAGTCCTCAGTGTGATCTCACATGCCTGTTGGAGATGTTTGCATAGGTGCTTCCTGGGCTGAATGTTTTCATGGGCCACTTCCCAAGGCCAAAAAGGGAAGAAATCCATTGACTGATGGTTTTGAGTGACTGATGTGAGTACACAAGTAATACCACAGAGTTTGTTGATGCATCCGAGGAAAGCAAAAAATCTCTTCATCAACAAACATTGTCCTCTTTCTGTAGGAAAAGTACTCCTCCTGAACATATCCTCGTGGTCTGAAGGGCATTGGTGGGCCTGGTATGGGTACCACTAACTTCCATGGTCAGACACACTGGGGAACCCTAGGTCTCTTGCAAAGTCAGGCTGACTATGTCCACAGTTATGCACTAATTTAATATTTTTCATTTACATGACGGAGACCTACTGACAGTTTTCCTCCATTTAAAGCCCAAAGGCCAAGGAAAACTTGGGCTCAAGTAAAATCTGAGTTAGGATGCTGAGGACAGGGCTGCCCTAAGTAATTAAAGGGCGAGCAAAGCTTAAAGAGAAACATCTTGGTCATCTTCTATTGTATTTGCTATTGCAGTAGAACCAATACTCCTGCAGCCTGGTGGTCTGTGAATTGTGTTCTGTCATCACTCATCTCAGCCCATCTGTAATCTCTAGTTACCTCTTACCTTCAGAACTCACGTCAGCATTAATACCTTAGATGACTTTTCCTAGGTGTTCCTGGAGAGCCAAGGAATTGAACTGAACCCTCCAGAGGAAATGGTTTTTGATCCTTACACCGAACTGCGTCGAATGCCTGCACGCAAGTACGTCACACCATCAGATTTTGACCAGCTCAAACAGTTTCTGACCTATGACAAGCAGGTGAGAGGCCTGGTAGTGATTACCCACATCACAGACTATAAGTGTTATTGAAACCCAAGTTTTGTGATTCTAAAAAAATCTCAGTCCACTGAACAGATTCCTGTTTTGCTTCTTTCTTGGCTTTTGTAAGAAAGAAAATATTTTACCTTTTTACTGTGCTTTGGGCCTTGTGAGCAGCTTCTCTTTGGATTGCAGATCCTCCCTCTCTCTCTTGCTTTCTGTTGGGGTGAGATAAACCACCTGCCTCAGGATGTTAGAAGATAGGGCCAAATGCAGTTCTAAAACAAATGAGCGTGCGGTATCCACTCTTCTCTTACACCAAAACACTGATGCCAGGTGCCAGAGCGGACAATTTCAGACAAACACAAATGCCTCTTCCTCTGACTGAATTCTCCCTCTGCACACAGTTGACTAACGCTCTCCTCCCTGCCCCGCTGGATCCTCTTCATCTACAACAAAGTAAGAAGCCCTATAGACTACATATATACCAGAAAATAAAACAGAGCCAGGACACAACCTGAGTTCTGCGTTTTGTCCCTGGCCAGCTATCGATCAAACAGTTCCTGTGCATCAGCTGGGTGTTAGCACAGGTCAGGGTCTTATCCAGTTGTGGTTTTGGACATGGTCACCCTGTTTTGAAGGGAGGCGACAGTTTTGCTGTGTGGATCCAAGCTGGGCCATGCCTCCCATTTTACTGCCTGTTTAACCTTAGTGACTCAAGTCTGTGCTGGGCTAACTCTGCCTGCAACAGCTCTTGGGCTGCCTGTTTAGGAGCTGTACCTTGGGGAACTTACAGAATCACAGAATCATAGAATGGTTTGGGTTGGATGGGACCTTAAAGATCACCCAGTTCCAACCCCCCTGCCATAAGCAGGGACACCTTCCACTAGACCAGGTTGTTCTTGAGCATTGCAGTGTGAAGAGTTTTATTTCTGTGACATAACAGGATGATATTTCCACTTGGCAGAAATAAGATGGGGTCTGCAGTGTATGCAGCCTCCCCAGGACTGCCAAGTGCCTTCCCCTCTGCCTTCCTCAGCATGACAGTAGTAAAGAATTGGCTGTGAAACCTCTAAGAGGTTTAAGAGTCAAAACAAGATTCCATCTTGCTGTGTTAAGTTTCATTATAAAAATCACTTCCCTTAGGACTACTTCCCTACTTATTCCTGGGAAATTATTTTCTGCTACTTTTTAATCATTAGCCCCCCCTCCCATTTTTCTTCATGCTTCCTGAACTAAGTTTCTTGCCTTAGCATAAACCGTTCTCTCTCACTCTCTGATTTCAAGTTAAGCCAGGCCTGTCCAGCTCTCCAGACCCCTGCTGCCCTTCCCACTGCTGCCTCAACCACTCATTTATCCCAGTACCCACAGCACAAGGGCTCGGTTCTTCTGTACCTGGCAGAGAAGATTGCTGAGATGCCTCCAATCACCCAACTCATTTCAACCCACTTCCTTCAGACAGAGCATTAGTAATTCTAATCCATGGTTGTTTTCTCTGACTCCTTTTTCTCCACCCCAGGTCCTTCGCTTCTACGCCATGTGGGATGACACTAACAACATGTTTGGTGAGAATCGTCCTTTCATCATCCATTACTATTTGGCAGACGACACAGTGGAGGTTCGGGAAGTCCACAAGCAAAATGATGGTAGAGACCCATTCCCAATACTAATAGGACGCCAACGCTTGCCCAAAACCTTCGTGGACAAGAAAAGTAAGTTTAGAGTGGCCAGCAAATCTGTGCTGAAGTGTCTTGGTGGGTAGATACCACTGAATCTGGAGAATTTTTGCTGAGAACATTCCAAGTGTTGTTGGGTTTCGGCCAAAGAAAAGTTCTTTAAATGATTACTAAACTCTTTATCTTTTGGGAAACAGTGGCATGACAGCAGTACCAACAGTATGCTTTTGTTTCCCTTTTCACCAGGAAATGTTGACATTGTCCTGATGGATTTATTTTTCCTTTTGCTCCCTTGTCCATAGAGACCTTCCCAAGCTGTGTGCTGGAGATCTCCGATCACGAGGTACTTGAGTGGTTCACAGCTAAAGATTTTGCTGTTGGCAAATCTACCACCCTCCTTGGACGCACCTTCTTCATCTATGATTGCGATGAGTTCACACGAAACTTCTATCGTGACAAATTTGGCATCACAGACTTCCAGCCAGTGGAAATAAGCAAGAAACCAGTTGAGGAAGTTCCACAGGTACTGCAAACAGTTCCTCAAAGGACAGGATGGAAGGAAGCAGTCGGTATAAGTTCTTACAGTATATGTTCAGCCTAGTAAGAAACTATAGTAAACAAGTTCAGTCTGAAGAAAAGAGCAAATAACTTGAAAAAGACAAGGCAAGAATGGTCATCATGGATATTAAAGTGAAAGTCCTCTGAAACTGTTGATTTTTAATGCTGTAAAGGACAAAGCACTTGCTAATGGTGATAGAAAGAACTCCGGTTATGTCTGTGCTAGAAAATTAAACAGTGTCAGGGTTTGTTTTTGGCTGGGAAGCCAACTGGCACAGTCTGGCCGCACTCATACTACGAAACTCTCCCTCGCTCTCCAAAACAGGGTTGGCAGGTCCAAACTGCCTACTGGGGACAGTCACAGCCCTTGTTTCCTCCCTAACTGAGCTTAGGAATGAAGAACTAGCTGGCCTAGACCATAAACATGATGGGGATTGGGGTAACAGTGTAACCATGTAGATGATTGAGTTTCTGTGCACAGGAAGGTTTACTTATTAGTATAACCATAGTCTCTTTATTTTGAGAAATTACCTGGCTTTCTGTATTTCAGATTTTCTTCAATATTTTCCATAAGTTAGGGGGCCAACACATGGCCAGGCCAGTAGCATCTCTACTGGGCAGGATTTCACAGGTATTGCTGCCTGGTGACGGAAGATTTCTATCCAAGCAGATGTTTTCTGACAAGTAATCTTGCAAATATTGTCTTGTTCTTAGTTTCAGCTGTTTACGCTTGATATCTCCTCTGGATGCAGGTAATTCCTCCCTATAATGGTTTTGGCTTCATTGAAGACTCTCTTCAGAACTGCTTTTCTCTGTTTCCAAAGCCTCCCCGGAAAAATATAATTAAGATGCTAGAGAATCACCTCAAGGTGCTGCGATACCAGGTGGCCCTGGTAAGTGCTTTCCTTCACAGTATAGTGCCAGCTGATGTTGTAGAGACAGAGGATGGGAGGAAAAGACAAGGCTGTTGGCGAATTCTCCTCTGTGCCAGTGAGAAAAGACAGTTCCCCAAGCCACCACGAGTGACCCTCAAATGCCGTTGGGTTATTGTGTACTTGCTGTGACAATTAGTAGCATGCAAAGGTAGGAAAAAACCCAAAAACAACCAAGGCCAAAAAAGTACAAACCAGTCATGCTACAAAACCACAGCCATTTATGGAAAAACTCCCACTGACATCAGCACGTGACAGATGGCCCTAACTGAAACAGCATTGCAACTGGGCACTGTGCCTCTGCCTGCCTTCAACCGCCACCACCAGCGTGAGCTCGCTGTCTCCCTGCTGCTGGCTCCAGCACCTTGTCCTTTTCCAGGCTGGTCCTGGCCGCAGCAGCCAGCAAAGGGCCGTGCGAGGAGAGCAGCCAAGTGCCAGTGCAGAAGCCAGGGAGCCCACGGGGATGGTGCTTTCCACCCACGACAACGGCATTCAGGCCCCCTGGCCTTTGTGCCAGCTTTTACAGTTGGTTTATGCAAGGAGCCTCTGGCACGTCCAGCGGCAGCGATGGCATTTCCTGCGCTGCCTGGTGCCTGCCCTCTCCGAGCACTCAGGCTGAATGAGGGCTGATTTCTTTTCCCTATTGTGCAGGAGCTCCTAAAGGTCACAGCTAACGAGTTCAGATCCACTTAATTTTACACTGAGCAAGTAAACCCACTGGTGTGTCAGGGGAGTGTCTTCCTGTGACTAAGAGCTGGCACTCTCTCAGGCACCCATTATAATGAAAAATATAACTTTAATACTGAATTTTACAGCCAATCTCTCTCCGGGATGAATCATTCCATATAGGATATTCCTTTCTCTTGGGTTACTTAGCCTGTGGAAACACTGAATATACTTGTTCACTGTGGCCCGGAATCTGCTTCTCTTAGCCTGACTAGAGCAAGTAACCTTTGAAATTCAGATACTTAACACTGTGTAGGGCTTTGTCATGCTGTTTCAGCATATCTGTAGCTTTTGGCCTACATCAAGAGCTTTGGTTAGTCAGCTCTAAAAAATGCGATGAACTCTGAGTGCTTATGAGCAGGTTACTAGGTGCTCCAAAACACCCCAGGAAGGAAAAACCTGGCTGAAATGTTCTTTTCTAAAGCCACTCCCTTTCTTCTAGGAATCACCAAACCCTGAGGACAGTAAGCGTCGTTTCATCCTTTCTTATTTCCTCTCCGATGACATGATCAGCATCTATGAACCCCAAGTCCGTAACTCTGGCATCATTGGAGGAAAATACTTAGGAAAGATCAGAGTTGCCAAACCAGGCTCTACTGTAGACAATCCCACGTACTATGGGCCCTCTGACTTCACCATCGGTTCTACAATTGAAGGTAAAATCCAGCCTGGATTGATAATACTCTCTGAGCATTGGTTTTTAGTGCCTGCTCTGATATGTCATTTATTGCATGGATGGTGCATATACTTTTCTTCCTTTGAAAGATCTGTTCCTTCTGGCTCTCATCACGTTTCAGTTTCCAGATCACCAGCTGGTGTACATTGATATAACTCTGTTACTGTCATGTTTGGACCTTTGACATAATTAGGAAAAGAGCTACATGCTCCATAGTATGTGTTCAGTTTACATTTTTGGGCTGGCCAGGATTCACAAGGGTTAAAGCTATGACTACCAGCAGCAAAGGCCATAAATCTATCCTGTAAGGAAAATAAATGTAATACTGAAATATTTAGAAACACACCAGTGCTAATGGGGGAGTCATTTTAGGCCCAAGCACGGGGACTTTGCTCTCAGCAGCTGCTTTTCTTGCAGCAAAACTCCCTTTGATTCAGTGAAACTGTTCTCGCTTCAAGGACTGAAACAAACAGAACTCAAACCTAGAACAGAGGAACCGTGCTCTCTCCTGGACGATGAAGTGACTTACCCATGCTGAAGAGCAAGTAACGCTGCTTTCTTTAATGCCTCTTCCCCAGTGTTTGGCCACAGGTTCGTTATCACTGACGCTGATGAACATGTGCTTAATTATATGGAGAGCAATGCAGAGAGTTTCCCTGCGGCAACACTGCAGTCCCTGAGGGATCATTTTCGCCCTCGGCAGATGGCAAAGGAGGCTGCCAACAGGTAGGCTTCAAAGGATGGAGTTGTGGAGCTAAATAAGACTCAGGCTTCACATCTAAGGGCATTTCCAGCAACCTTCATGGGCCCCAGCCCATGTCTAATGGTTCTAATGGTTGCTCAACTGGTTATTCAGCTCCAAGAGCCTGTGTCTGGACACAGAGGGGTTCAAGTGTGCACAATGTAATATCGTGGCTGCTGCTGACTCAAAACCCTTGTGGGACAGCTCTGGCTCAGCAGCAGAGATATTTTCAGCTAAAAGTTATCTTTTCCCAAAAGAGAGCAGCAGTTAACTGTAACAGATGCTGCTAACAGTATCTGTCTAAGCCACTAGATAGTTGCAGGCTCAGTGGAGGGTTGGTGGAGCTTTTTTTTTATTTCATTTTCTCTGGCTGTGTTTATCAGCCCATCAGAGCGGAGACCACATCCTCTTTTTTAGCTGTCTGGACACATTTCGGGTGACCCAGTAACAACCCAACTACCTCATGTGACACTTTAGAGTCAGTTACTATCTGCACAAAAGGGAAAACCATTTCATAGAATCATAGAATGGTTTGGGTTAGAAGGGACCCTAAAGACCATCAAGTTCCAACTCCCCCTGCCATGGGCAGGGACACCTCCCACTAGACCAGGTTGCTCATTGACCATTGTTTACCTAGTGTTCCAAGATGAAACCTGAGCTTCATCTCCAAGTCCAAGTGGAGATGGGTTTGCCAGAAAAACCAAGCACCCCAGAAGCCTGCTGTCTATTCAGAAATACACTCTGGCAAGCCATGGTGGGCAGCCAGCACACACATGTCACAGTAAGGCTGCCGGAAGTAGCTTTTACATGAAGTCCTCTTCTTCCTTTCTTCTACAGTGACAGCCCCACACTTGAGACCGGCAAGCAGGAACTGGATGAATTAATTGGGCAGGTTCGGGATGAGCTGAAGCTCCATAAGTCCTTGGATGGCAAGATCATGCGGGAGGCGTTTTGCCAGTGCGATGAGGATGGCTTTGGCATCCTGGACAAAGCCAAATTTTTAGCCCTTTGTGACAGCTTGGGTGTGCCAACCAACGCCTCTCTGGTTAACAAGGTCAGAAGGAAGGGGTGCTGTGCTGTGAATTCCTCTCGTATAGTTCTTCCAAAAGTTGTTCTACAAACCAACCCTAGCCAGGCAAGAAAAAAAGCTGCTCTACCCTACAAAGGGGAACAGCTTCAAGAAAAGGACAAGAGAGTCCCAATACAGAAAGGCCTCTGAGCTCTTGGACTGAGCCTGTGTCTTAAAGGAGGAGATAATGATTGGTGTAAAGGGAAGACATTTTACCCAGGTTGCCCCCCAAATGAGCACCTTAGTGTTTGGCTGCCCTGTTATTATAGAATCGTAGAATGATAGAATGGTTTGGGTTGGAAGGGATCTTAAATATCATCTAGATTCTCCTGCCACGGGCAGGGACACCTCTCACTAGATGAGGTTGCTCAAAGCCCTGTCCTACCTGGTCTTGAACACCTCCAAGGATGGGGCATCCACAGCCTCTCCGGGCAATCTGGGCCAGGGTCTCACCACCCTCACAGCAATGAATTTCTTCCTAATATCTAGTCTGAATCTCCCCTCTTTCACTTTAAACCAATTCCCCCTCATCCTATGGCTCTAATCCCTGATCAAGAGTCCCTCCCCAGCTTTCCTGGAGCCCCTTGAGGGACTGGAAGGGGCTCTAAAAGGTCTCCCTGGAGCTTTCTCTTCTCCAAGGTGAACACCACCAAGTCTCTCATCCTGTCCTCACAGCAGATGTGTTCCAGCCCTCAGAGCACCTTTGTGGCCCTTCTCTGGACCTGTTCCAACAGGTCCATGTCCTTGTGCTGAGGACTCCAAAGCTGGACACAGTGCTCCAGGTGGAGCTCACAGAAGCTGTTATGTGGAGCCTGAAAATACCTGCTGGCCCAGGTCTCAGAGATGAGCAGAAAAGGTTGTATATCATGATAGAGACCAGGCGTAGGCTACTGCAGAGCTACTGAGGGTCTGTCACAACTTCAGCACACCTGGGCTTGAGTCAAGATGACACTGAGGTGCTGAGGGAATCAGCCTTAGGAAAGCCTAAACGCATTCTGAGTTTAACAGCAACTGAATTGAAGATTTGAGAACTGAGTATTGTACCAAAAAATAACAACAATAATAAAAAACAAATTAGAATCATAACAACTTGGTTAACACAATTAAAACAGGCTTGCTGGGTGCTATGAGCACCAGCACGTGGAGATCACAGAGCAGAAAACGTGAGGGAAACTGAAGAGAAAAACTCAAACAGTGGGGATGGAGGATCCTTTCAGGAATATGACTGGCAAGGATGCTTTCTTAGCATAATGGGATACGCAGTAGATTAGTGGCCAATAAAGGCAGACTCGGAGTTTATCTAGAAATCAGAGGAAGTATTTCCCTTGCTAAAAAAATAAACCAGCCAACTGCGAGCATCACAGCTGTGGCTAGAAAGATGCCCAGGCTATTTATGTCACTGAATGGGCACTGAAAAAAGGCATCTGACCAGCACCCAGGGCTTATGCTGTACTAGAATTCATTGGAGACCACTCCGCCCTGAGGAATTCACAGGGTGGTGACAGTCCTTCCTGCTCCCACTCTGAGAATGGGAGATGCGGTGACGTGCCCAAGAGCATGTGGGGAACCTGTGATGACTGAGGCTGAACCCCTGTGTCTGAATCTATGTCTAATTGCTAAAAGCATCCCTCTTCTCTCTGGAAATCTTAGTAACGGTGTGGTCAGAGCCCTCAGAAGTGAAACATATGGCAGATGATGGCTAACTACTGCCTGGATGGAGAGGAGCACAGCTGTCAGTCACACAAGAGCAACCCCAGTAAATCCGTCTCCAGGCGACAAGGGGAAGAGGAATCCTTTCAGGGAGCTGTGATATTAGACCATTTCCATCTCCCTGGGTGTCAGAAGGAGATTAGTTATGCAATTAAAGAAACAAAACCCCTCTTTCTTCCCCTCAAGCACACAAAGGCTATGGCTCTGTAACACAATGCAGGGTCAGGGCTGGATACCAGGACCGGCTCATTACCATGGCTGGCGCTGAGCTCAATTATCTGCGCCCCCACTTTACGCCATGTGCACACACCGAAGCGACACCAGGGACCGGTAACTCTTCAGGTACACTGTCCCCACCCCGCTTTTGGCAGGGATTTCTATGGGGCTTCTGAAAGATTTCCTGTGCCTATGTCGGTCTGTGGCCGTGCTTTAGTTTTTTTGTGGATTTATTGCTGCTGTGGTGCTACTCGGGAGGCAATCAGGATGAAACTCAAACAAAACACTTCAATTCTTCTCCTTGCATAAATTAGTCTCACCTGTAAGCGTTCAATCTTACCTGTGGTTCAGGGCTACTGAGGTGGTAGACTTTTCCACATAGGGGAATCAAACCTTCTGCTCTGTCACACAAGGGGTACTTCCGGGCACTTTCCCCTAAAAAAAATATTTGTAGCTTCTTCCAACTCTTTATCGTGTTTGTTTCTTGTTTGTTGTTTTTTTTTCCCCAGCTGATTGACCTATGTTCTTGTGGAGAAGACAAGATAAACTACAATGACTTCCTTAGAGCCTTCGCCTCGTGATCCTTGCCCAGAAGTTGAAGCACAAGACCAGCAATACAATTCTTAGCTGAGTTGACTTGGAGACACTGTACCTCGAAAAGGATGTTCTAGTCTTCACCTTTCCTTCACTCACTTTCTCCCTCCCCTCCTCACCGAGCTAATTGCACCCTCACTTCGTTAACCTTTGTTCCTTGATAACCTCTCCCTGCCCTTTTAGCTATCACCGAACTCGACCTCACAACTGCTGGATATTGAAATGAAACTCATGGCAGAAAAAAAACTGCAGAGAAGCAAAGCCAAGTTCTCCTCTTGATCTCTCAACTTTTGAATGCAGAGCAGCAAGGCTTTGCTAGAGCTAAAGCCCGGAGAGATAATGACTTCAGATTTCTCTTTCAGAGCCGAAAGGGGCCTTTCACCTTCAAGCAGCGCAGACTGCCAGTTTAAATTGTTATTTGCAACGCGAGAAGATCTAAGAGCCCTGCCATGGACCACGATAAACTCACTCTTGCTAGTCTGAATGGAAGCAATGCATGGCTGTTATAAAAGTGTTAATAAATCTGCTTTACATAGAAGTACCTCAATGGCTGGAATAGCTAAGGATTAAACGGAGGGGAAGAAAAACCCCACAAAACTGTGATTTTGTGTTTACTTGAGAGGGAGTGGTGAGTTTAGCTGTCACATAGCTGTGGAGACAGCAGGGGTCTGTACCCAAATTGCTGACAGCAGCTTTGCATTTTTTTATCCAAAGGTTGGGGGAGGATGGTTTGGGGGCTGAGATACCATCTAACCCCATCTTAGGCAACCTGTCATCTCACCAGACAGGTCCGAAGAAAAGGGAAAAGCAGCAATTGGCAAAGCAATAGAGTTATGACACTCGTGCTCCATTTAAGAGTCACACTGCTCATCTCCCCATGAGGGTGAACATGGCAGGGACCTTCTCACCCCAGATGACACCTATCAGGTCTTGCCATTGAGCGTGTGTGAAAGGCAGCCACCACGCAGACAGCAGAGAGCAAAGCTCTTTGGAACAAAACGCTGATTTAAATCAGCTTCTGTGCTGTGGATTCCCACTTCCCCTCAGACAGCTGAGAGTCTCCGCATGACAGCCCCCTCCTGCCTGCTCGGAAAGGTCACCCCTCTTCCCTTCTGGGTCCGTTTTGTGCTGCTGCTTGCTCCCACCAAGAATCGCTACAGCTCTCTCTGGTCCGCCTCGGACTTCAAAGCGTGGCTTGGTATCACACAAGGTGCCTTCCAAGCAGCAGCTGCCAAAAGGCTAACTTCTAAAGGCCACCTTAATCAGCTTTTCCAGAGACCAGGAACTGAAGAGATGAAATTACTGGTGCTGTAGGCTGTCAAAAAGAAAGTTAGAAGCTGTTTTCTGCACATGCTACGAAGCTGTAACCCAATACTCAGCCCGGGGCCAGCTGCAGAAAGCATACAATTTAGCTCACCATAAAATATGCACCTAAACCACATCAGATAAATCAGATCCTACACATGCCCTCACCCTCCCCTCCCGACGATGAAGGCAGCCACAGATAACTCACTCAGGAGCAGCTTCCCTGTGGTGTGGACACAGGAAAGGCGAGAAGATGAACCCCAGCTGTGGGGAACACGAGGACACAAGAGGCTGCACCAAAGGGACCAGACTGGTCTGGTGTGACGAGAGAGAGAGAGACAAGTCAACCCATCACAGGCTGTTTTGGAAAGCCACAAAGCTCAGCTGGGCGATAAAGCATCAGCAGACAGCAGTGATGGAAGAAATCTATGCCTTTTATTTATTTATTTCAGAAAAATACTTTTGTTGAGTTTATCACAAAAGTCATTTAACAACAAACGACAACAAACAAAATCCGTACAAAACTTTTAAATGACAGGAAGAGTGAAACGAATGGGATAAAATATCAGAGACTGTTACTTCTCCCCCCTCCCCCCCTCCAAAATTAGGAAATTTGCACTAGAGTATAAATATGGAAGAACATAAATTTTCCTCAAGTTCCTTTGCTGAAGTTTGGTCCATCGAGTTCAACTCTATTCGAAGAAAAACTACCTGTCTCTGCCTGGCTTCGACAGCAGCCGCTCTTCCCCACTGCCAGCAAAACCCCACACGCAGCCCCAGGGCGAAGTAACATGACTTCACGGTTTAAATCCTGCCAAACCATCTATTACACACTCGTGAAGTTTCCCAGAAGGCTGTAAATCCAACCCCATGATCTCCATCTCCTGCTGACGCAAGTCGGGCTCCATCTCCCAATCCTTCATCTAAGGCAAGAGCCAGAGGCTGCTGTAAAGCCCCATGTGCTCCATTAAATGCAGGGTGCCTACAGACTTTGAGAGTCACTTGGAGGCATCCTAGAGTAGTTCTTCCATCCAACCAGGAAGCCCACCAAAAATACATTTAAAAATGGTGAATTAAAGGTAAAGGGGACCTACGGGGGAACTGGAATTTTTCTTCTTGACTGCTAACCCAAACACGATGAGTAAGAAGAAAGAATCCTAAACAAACAAACAAAAAAAGATCCCAAACAAACAAACAACCGCAACTGTAATGCCCCATAACATGAGAGTCACTCAAAAATTGTATGTGAAATGCTACATCTGCTCTTCCTCTGCCCCTTTCTCTTCCCAAGCCCATTCCCCAACTATCTAAGACAAAAAGAGAGAACTACTGCTGGTATTTCACAGCTCTTCTAGGCTAGGGCAGGAAACCACTAGGTTTCACACCAAAAATCACAGACTACTCAATCCCCGACCTTCTTAGGTTGGATAACGGACACAGACTACAAAAGCAGCCTCAAGGCCACAGGAAGGGCACAAGCAATAACGTTACCCTGAAAGTAAAGACTTACAGAGTCTCTAATGCTTGCTGCACTGTGGTGGACAAGAGCCCCTGGTCAGGGTTGGACCTTTTTGGCAGAAGACACTGGCCTTGACAAGACGGGGCATCAGAAGAGCATCCACTCAAAGAAAGTGGACTCACGGCATCTTTGTATGCAGAGCGGTCAAGGAAAGACCGACCACTAAGGGCTTGCTATGAAAATACTCCCAGTTTGGGAAAAGAAAAAGCTCTTTGGGCTGAAGAGAAGGCTCGGTCTGCTGAGAAATGACACGGACGTAGAAGCAGCCAAGGGATGGTGCTGGCACTAGAAGACAGAGACAGAAGCAGCCCGTGGCAGCCCCTCCAAGGGAGGGTGGATTGCAGACCTCTGGGATGACAGCGCATATTGCCTTACACCAAAAGGCTCAGCTCAAAAAAACCTCAAAAAACCTGCCACGTTTGGGCATAACAGGAGAAGGATAGGGATTTCTGAGGACTAAGGGTAGGGAAGGGCAAAAAAAAAAAAAGCCCCATCATCTACAAGGTTAAAATTAAAAAAACAACGAACACATGGAAATGCTTCCAAAACAAACTGTCCCTTTTACTGGTAGCTGTATCAAAAAGAAAGCAAAAAAAAAAAACCAAAACTCCACATAAATGTAGCATACGTTGTACATACATCGTAAAGAGGAAGGGCGTTCAGCTACTGATATAGTACACACATCAAGCGCACGAGAGGCTACATGGCAACATAAGGCACTTGGGATACGAAGCGTAATTAGCTACTTTATGAAGACGCAAAAGGGTTGTGCAAGTGGAAAAGCTGCCTGAAGCGAAGCAGGCAGGAGGAGGAATGATTCAGCAGCCAGTTTTGGTTTTTTTTTGGGGGGGGGGAAAACTGTATGTGTCACCTGTTAACAGAGTCAATACCTCAGCTGCTGCGAGGCACCGGCTTTGCAGAAAGGACCGGCCAGGGCTCTGGAGAGATGCCGGCCAGCAGTCGCTCTCGGAGGGCACGTGGCAGTGGATGGCTGGGGATGGGAAGAGGCAGCAGAAAGGAAAAAACCTCTCACACTAGACCTTTTCCACGTCCTCCCTAACGTAAAGCTCTTTTTCTCCTCCCTCCCACCACATTGCACTGCAGGTACTGCCACTGCCTCTGAGCCAAAAGGTGTATTATCTACCCGGCAAGGGTGACGAGGAGCAATGGAAGATACCACCAAGGGCTCTGCTCCAAAGTCTCCTTCCTCAGTTTCCCTGAAAAAGGGGAAATCCCTCTCCCAGAGTCCTGCTGACATCTCTTGCTTGGGACTCAAAGGTTGTGGGGATGGAGGAACAAATAGAATCTGATCAATTGTCCTCGTGTCCCTGCGCATTTTCTCCTTCAGGTGCCCAGCGTGAGCTGGGGCTCAACAAGGAGAGAGGGAGGAAGGGAGAAAAGACACCTATGGAAGGAGGAAAAAAAAAAACAAAAACAAAAACCAAACACCTGACCCAACTCAAAGAAGGGCAGAAAAATCAATTGTCACCCATTCCTCAAAACAGGAATGATGCGAAGGACAACTGCGCCAGCCTCAAGCTAGAATTGCACTCGGAGAGAGCCAGAATTCAGCTGCCCGAAGGGCTGAGCAGGAGGCACACGAAGGTCCACCCGCAAGGAAGGTGGCCCTCAATCCTGGCTTGCACATCCGAGAGCACCCGAGCTCCCCATAACCCTGCACCCCCTCTTCTCGCCCAGGCAAGGGACACCACCGCTCGCCTGCTCCTACCGCGGCGAAGAACAAAAGCTACAGCTGGGCTGTGCTGCACAAGAGGCACCAACAGCAAAGCCCAGCTAGAGAAATGGCCCTGGAGGAGAGCTGCCTACCAAACCTATAGACTGGTGCATGGCACCCCAAAGAAACTCAGCGAGCTGGCACTGACCCCCAAAACCCTGGGCAGGAGATGCTGCTCCCCAGCAAAGAGGCGGCAAGGGACTGGACTGGCGGGATCCGGGGTTCCCAATGGATCTCCTGCCGCCACGTAGAGGTGGCAGCGGGCAGGAGCAAGAGGGGAAAGTGGTCTGCAGCAACAGATGGCCTCTGAGGTAGATTTGAGACAACTCCATCTGCCAACAGCTATGCATCACAGGTCAGGCTTTTCCTAATAGGCGAGCTGCTCCTCGCAGCCCCGGCTTCCTTCCCCTTCCCTGTCACCTCGTTCACAGCTCAGAAAGGGATGAAGGGGCTGGGTTTTTTTTTTTTGGAAGAAACCCTGCATTTGATAGCACCTTGGGTGGATACAAGCTCTGTATCCTTTGGAAACAAAGAGTGAAGCTGGTGGCTGCCGATGGCACAGCTGGACTGGTACGGTAGGGATGAGGAAGGCGAAGGCGACAGTCCCATGGATGCAAAAGCCTTTGCAGCCGCCAGTTTGTCATCTGGACGTGGTCACATGCCATGAGAACACCAGGTCCACAAGGCACAAAGCAAGCTGGCAAAGGGCCTGGGCTGACAGGAGGCCGGTCAGTGCTCAGAGTGGGGCAGGACTCAAGGTTTCACGTGGACCTGAGGATGCTGCTGCCCCACAACAAGGCACTGAGAGCTGCAGAGCCCCGAGCCCAGCTCCTGGGGCTGGGAGGTCCAGAACAACTACAGGGCAGCTCACCTCCCGCAGCCAAGAGGGTAAGAGGGACCCAGCTGTACCAGAAGGGCTGGGGCAAGCAAAGGCTAGGACATGAGTCCTATATGAAAAGGGAAATTCTCTCCCTTCTCTGCTGCCCAGCTCTCCAAAATTAGCTCAAAACCAGGGGTCAGAAAAACCTCACTTGACCAGAGGTCCACCACGAGGCAAGAGACGCTTGAGGTTCCTCCCTCGGACCCTGGTCTCTATTTGCAGCATCACCATCCTGCGGCACTTGCCAAGCACTGGCCAAACGTGCCCCAGGAAAGGCCACCCTCACCCGAGAGCACCCCTGAGCCTCAAGGTCACAGACCCCCAGCACATTCCCCCAGGAGCCTGTTCCCGTAACAGACACATGGTGCCTTCAAGCCACTGTGGGCCCTGACTCCGGGGCTCAGGGAAGCACCACGGAGAGAGGGGAGGAACATGCTGTAGAAGGAAAAAAAGGACTGTTCGGAACCGTCTACGATGCATTTGTAACAATAACCCAAAAATAACCAAACACTAAAATAGAAAATAAAAAAAAAAATTGCACGCTGATTTAGGATGAAACGGAGGAAGGCAAAACCAGGAAGGATGGAAAAGGGTCCTAACGAGGGGAAGGGAGGAGGGGAAAGGGACCTTTTTGGTTTTATTGCAAATGGTTCAAGAGAGCATGAAAGGAAGGGAGGAGAGCGAGAGACACCTTGGGAAGATGACCGGTTTCCAAGCTGCTCAAGGCGACGCTCGTGAAGACCAGGAGGAGGGGCCGCTTCTTAGTCCTGGTATCTCGCCCTCCTCCCCAGGAGACAAGCCTTTGCTTCTACGGTGATTTCAGCTTCTTGGTTCGTGGCGAGGTGCCGTTCTCCGCTTTCACCACTCCATTTTCATGGTAACCTGAGGATGGAGAGAGAAAACTCTGTCCCTTGCACAGGCCAAAACCTTAACCTTCTTGGGGCTGGTCTATAAACATGGGGAAACCCCACCATGGCACGACCCTGCTGGGGACCCCCTGGGCTCAGCACAGAGAAGGAGGCATCACCACAGAGAAGGAGGCATCACCACAGCGTCGCCTGCCCGAGGGGATGCTGTAGAGAAAAGTGGGCTCAGTCTCTTCTCCCAAGGAACAGGCGACGGACAAGAGGAAACAGCCTCAAGCTGCACCAGGGGAGACTTAGGATGGATATTAGGAAAAATTTCTTCACTGAAAGCTCTGCAGAGAGACTTAGATAGATTGGATCATTGGGCCAACATCAATGGGATGAGCTTCAACAAGGCCAAGTGCCAGGTCCTGCACTTGGGCCACAATAACCC
>JAOXNO010000024.1:116887967-116912919 GCA_028565335.1 Limnodromus scolopaceus
TCCCTCCCCGTCTCTGCTGGAGCCTGGAGTCCTGGAGGGACTGGAAGGGGGCCTAAGGTCTCCCCAGCGCTTTCTCTTCTCCAGGCTGAACGCCCCCAACTCTCTCAGCCTGTCCTCACAGCAGAGGGGCTACAGACCTCCGAGTATTTTTGTGGCCTCCTCTGGACTTGATCCAACCGGTCCATGTCCACCTTGTGTTGCGGGTCCCAGAGTTGGATGTAGTACTCCAAGTGGGGTCTCACCAGAGTGGAGCAGAGATGATGATATGTTAGATACCTGGATAAATATACTGCCACTGTTGCACATGTCATATTAAGCAGACTATAAGATGAGACAGAGATGCAGCATGTGGTAAGCCAAGAGTTTAGCACTGGGAAATGGTGCATTTTCCCCTTTTCTCTTCCCACCACCTCCAATTACTAAAGACTGCAGCCTGCCCTGTTACCACACTGTTTCTCAGACTGTCTATACCTGGAATTTGGGATCCCCTCGGGGTATTCTGACCAACAACTCATCCATTTCACTCAATTTCCAGGCTGTTCCGTGTTTCTCTTATGCTAACTTGGCTGTGAACCTCCTCTACATCACACCTGCCTTGCTCTCCGTGTGTCGGAGTAGAGTCCCGAAGGCACATCGTTCTGCCTTTGCACACACATCAGTGACTGCTCCACAGGAAAAGTGCCAGTCCTGCAGCAGACTGGTTTCCAGTGCCCTGTTGGCCCTGCATCCGGTATACTGAGGCCAGAACTTGTGTCAAGGTGAAGGTTAAGGCCTGAAAACCATCCACAAGGAATTTTAGCTTTGGGATAGTAGAGAAACCTCAGCAGTTGGTGGCCAGCTACCCACTAACTCCTGCCGTGTTTAGAAATAACGGTGTTTCCTGTCCTTCACTTCCACGGTGAGCACTTCGTTCCCAGACATAACCATAAAAAGTTACATTGCCAGGCAATATATTAAGCATTTGGACAAGTTCAGGCAGAGCTGCCCGAGGGGAGAGAGGGGCCGAGACAAGAAAAAATATTTCAGTACCAAATATTATGTGACCTGTGACGTACGTATAGCTTATCTTCCACAAAATATACTTGGTGCAACATATGTAGGGGGATTCAGTTCCTCTGACTTAATTAGGGTGACTACAGACACAGTGGTGTCTAGGCTCCCGTCGCAGTCAATAGAGTCAGGACAACCAACAGACTGGTGGGGACAACTTCAGTGGCTTGAACATTGGCAGTAGTGCCATTTTCTAGTGTGGTGTGATATTGTGCCTGGTCTCCACGTGCTGTTGTGGAAGATTCAAGAGCTCTTGCAAGTCCTGTCTATAACAGGACTGTAAAAATTAAAATCTGTAATTTTAAATATCATGTTCAGAAGGCTGGAGTACCTCTCCTATGAAGACAAGCTGAGAGAGTTAGGGTTGTTCAGCCTGGAGAAGAGAAGGCTCCAGGGATGCCTTGCAACTGGGTAATGGCTTCAGCCTGGAAGAGGGTAGATTTAGATTAGATATCAGGAAGAAATTTTTCACCATGAGGGTTTTGAGACATTGGCCCAGGTTGCCCAGAGAAGATGTGGATGCCCCATCCCTGGAGGCGTTCAAGGCCAGGCTGGATGGGGCTATGAGCAACCTGGTCTGGTGGGAGGTGTCCCTGCCCATAACAGGGGAGTTGGAACTGGATGATCTTTCAGGTCCCTTCCCACCTAAACCATTCTACGATGCCATAATTATCCTGCTTATCTACCTGTTAAGGAATAGTCAACAGCATGTTTGTTCTTTTTAAGCTAATTTCTTTGTACATTTCCATTTCTCAGCCAAACTTGCAACTTCTGTGATGATGACAACTGAAAAACACCCTGACATTTTCTAAGCACAAATTTTCACTGTTTTGACTCTGTTCTGGTGTCTTGTTTGTCCCCTATATACAGAGTGCTGGACTTGCTTTCAGTGTAAGGCTCCTATGGATTCTCTTTGTTTTTCTTTCAGCAGTGCCAGACAGAGAACAAGTCTACAAACTATACCAAAGAGAGGAAAAAAAAAGAAATAAACACCCAGAGGCATTCTTGCTAAAATCAGTTTGAAACTGCATTTTGAGGGTGGACATAATCTAGCTGCTGTAAATACACTGGGAAGAGGCCTGAAGCATGAGATTTTTGCCTTAACACATGACCATGTTGGGTTCTTCCTCTAGATACGTTCCCTCTGGGAGGGACAACAGTACCTGCTCAGCCCCCTTGGACATTTGAGCAAGTCCTGCCCGCTGTTTCTCTCTGCATGACAGGGCCAGACTGTCAGCTGGCCCCAGGCAGAGGGTCTACAGCTTGTCCAGGCATGTGTTCCTCCAAACACCCATTTCCTAATGACTTCGAGTTATGTTAACCATTGCCATGACTTGAGTAAAGGAACTCAAGCCACCAGAAGTTGGATGGGACTCCTGAGGATGAGTTTGTTCCCTGCTAAGAAGTGCAAGGAGATATTCATAGGACATATAAATGCTGTAGTTTTGGCAGGGAAACAAAATCCCCTCCTAAACAACATTTCAGAAATGTGGGTATCCCAACAGAGAACTGAAGCGACTGTGCCATGTGGTGGAAGGAGTGGGAGGGGAGCTAATGAAGTGAGGCCAATATAAGCTGTTCTCCATCCATTATCTTTTATGCTTCCTCTCAGAGAGACAGGTGGGGAAAAAATAACCCAAAACTTACATCCATTGCTGTGAAATTACAGGCCAAGCAACTTGTGGAGAGAGAAGAACTGGCATAAATTGTTGCACTATTTAGATAACTGTTGCACTACTTATGTTTGTGCATCAAAATCCAGGTGGGATCATCGCCCTCTGCCCATGCAACAGACACCCATGTTTTAGTGATGTGAATGCAAAGCAACAATTTATTCAAAAAGAGGGAAAGAAGTCTAGAATACATTTGGATTTACTCTACATCATCAAGCTTTTTTGCATTAAAAACGAAAGGTGAATGAGACTTTGTAGCAGGATCTAGTGGTTTTAGCAGTAAGGGGATTGAAAGCAGATTCCTAGGTTTAGAAGAAATGTTCATCACTCTTGAATGGACAATCCGTGAAGTTTTCATACATTCCATGGCCTGCACAAAGAAAAAAAAATATAAGATCCAGATTATATCTCCGCTTGTATTCTCTCCCTACTTCCAATCCATCCTTATTTTCCTCTTGGGTATAAGGACCTTCCAAAATACCTAATGTCATGTGTAGTTGTGCTGGAACAGCCCCATGCGCTCATACCTATGAGTAAGAAGAGTGTTTTCCTGTTGCTTCAGGGAAAACAGGGAAATAAATTGATATCCCCTGATGTTGGGATGAATGCATTAATTCCCGAGTGAAAACAGAAGGCTACCTTTCATGCGATAATTTATTTTTACCACACTGCAGCACTTTGTGCCCACATTTGATGGCACTCAGAGATCTGTGTCCACCCTCAGCGTAACTGAATTCCCCTCTGTCCCCCACGCAGCACAGCAGCCAGGTTCTCCAAGTGCCAAACCCTGGTATTTCCCTCTGGTGTAGGAGCTGTAAAGGTGTCCAACAGCGCTGGGACAGTACAAGACATCTCCAGCTTCATTTTAGCCTTCTTGCTGGGCAGACCATGGTGCCCATCTCAGGAGAAAGAGCACTATGGAGATCAACCTACTTCAACGCTTGACTGTTCTCAGATAGTACTAGGGTTTTTTTCCTTCTATCCAGTCTGAACATTCAATAGCACCTTGGAGTTAAGGACACAGGCAGGATAGATTTGTCTGCTCATACTGCAGCTACGCCTTGGTGAAGGTCAAACTTACGCTTTGCAGCAGGAGCGAAACCCAAAGCATCTTCCAACTTTAACCAGATGGATGGGACACCTTCCGAAGTGGCAGGACCCTTGTTTACAGAAAAACATGTCCCGCTGGGGTGAAGACAAACCTGCAACAACAACAACAACAAAATTTCCTTCCCTCTCATTCTGTAGGGCAGGGCAATGCAGTCCTAATGCCAACAGGGTTTCCCATTTACTAAGCTGCCTTCACTTCCAACTTGCCTTCAGGATGGTTGCCTGGATTTGGCCATGTTGAAAGGCCATGTAAGAGTTGAGATGACAAAGCAGGTGACCACCTTGCAGACGACCACCTTGCAGAGGTGGGATCCGTAGCTCACAGTGCATCTAAATGGATGGCCTTAAAGCCCAAGTGGAGAATGATGCAGACCTCCTGACTCATTGTCCTTTACCTTACGGAAAAGGGTTATGGGTCCAGAGGCTTTAATATTGGCTCCTATCTGAAAATAGTTGGCCAGGCTTCATTTTTTTCTGCATATACACTGCTGAGTGTGCTGTTATCTAAAGACCATGGCCAACAGACACCATCTCAGGTGTCTAACACAAGAGTGTCTAGCACAGTGTTTTTAGGAAGACACCAGAAGAGAAAAATCACTTTTCTTCAGAAGTTACAATTTCTCCACCTTTGAAAGAGTTTTCATAGAGGAGCACAGACAAAATGCTATATGACCAAGTCCTGCTCAGTTTCTAGCAATTTTAACCAGAAATGGTTAAAATTGAGTGAAAAGTTTATTTCAGGTGCACAAAACATCCCTTCTAGCATCTCTTTTCCACCTTACCTGGAGAAACCTGGAGTGCCAAGAAGAGAAGAGAAAAGAGCAGGTAAAGGATCTTCATGACTGTGGATTTGCTGTCACTGTGGGAGAAAGGACCGAGAAAGATATATGACAGACAATCCTTGGGATCTAGAGTCTTCTGAACTGTGCAAATGATGTTATTGTATTTACATTGCCTTTTTCTTCAAACTTTCAAAAATAACCAGTAAGACCCATATGATATAACTGCTGTGTGAACATTGCTGGGAAAAGTAAATATGTATGTGGCAAATTTCTTTCAGGTTACGCGATCATTAAGTTATTTTAATAGTTTGATTCCTCATATTTCTTTCACATTTTGCAAATAGTCCTTATCCAAAATGCAATCATAACTTTATTTTTAGTTAAATGTTTTATCTAATAAACAAACAATGCCAAGCACAATGAGAGGAATATACAGTCAAACTTACAAACTTCAGGAAAAAAAAAAGTTCGTTTTGCAATCTTAAAATTTATCAAGAAATAACAACTAAAAGCAACTTGTTTAAAATCTTTAGTCTTAGTCCACAGGCAGCAGTTATGGAATGGAAACATACAACCAAACTGGTTCCCAAATTGAAATTTGACAAATGCAATTTGAAAACCAAACCTGTAATGACTTCATTGAAAGAGCTCATAAATGAAATAATATCATAAAACTGGGATAGTTTTATGGCAGCCTAGAAGGCAGCTGATGGATAAAGAAGAGGTAGTTAATGTCATATATCTTGACACTGGGGAATCTTCTGATCTGTCACAAATTATGTTCTTTTAAGTAAGGAAGGGAAATTATATTGTGCTGAAATGTCATATTTCTGCAGAGTGGTAGAGGGTGGCCCAAAACAGATTTAAAATAGCATTAGAAGATTACACAAATTTCTATACACTTGAAAATATCAGGAGCAACAAATACCTGAAGTTAACAATTCTGAAAATGAAATGGAGTTATTAACAAAAAACCCAGATAAAAAATATATATACTGGTTTCCATTGAAGAAACTACCAATTTCTCTGGACCTCTCTAAGGTAACCTGACCCAGTCAGATTTTTCCCTGAAAGTTAGTAAGCAGAGTATTTTTATCAAAGTATTCTAGATATTAACATATATCTGAACTACTTATTCAACCTGTGCAATTTCTGGAAAACTTAGAATAACCTTTTTAGTAATCCACAAATTTAGGTTAATAATGTAGAGGTTTGAGGTTTTTGTTTTGGTAATCTTTATTTGGTTGGTTGGTTTGGGGTTTTTTTCTGAGGAAAAGGCAATAGCAGGCATTGAAAGAAAGGCTGAAAAGAACTGAAAAGTTACCAGGTATCAGGTGAGTCCAGATGCCAGACGAGCTGCTCTTGTTCCCTTCCCTCCAGAGGGTTTTGGCTGTGGGGCTGAGACCCTCTTTTATACCGTGTTCCCTAAGGGGGGTGGCAACTGCTTTCTCTTCTCAGCAAGAACATGTTCAGCCAATCAAAAAATTACCCTTTTTTGGGGGTGACTTCTAATCCAACCAGAATCAAGTTGCTTTTCATTTCTTGGTGAAAAAAACGGGTTTCCCTCCAAACCCATAGGAGCTTTTCTTCTGGAAAATCCCAGGTTATTCATGCAACACCTCTTGTGACACTCCAGTTTGTGTAAGATACGTTAAGCCACTGTGGTATGTGTCAAACATCTTGGGACATACGGTGAACTGGTCCTGCTTAGGAGCAACATCATCCATTGCAATACAAGACCTCTGTGGGCTTATCTGCACTCCCAGTTAGTTTATTTTCTGTTCCATAAGAAACTAAAACAAATGTCCATTGACTTAGTGGCCAGTGGCCACTGAGGATGTCTAAGTAAAGAGCATAAAATGTACAGAAATAGGGTGAATGCATTATGGTTATGTCCCTCTACACCCTTCCAGCTGATGGAAAATACATCAGTTTTGGCAAATGCAGTGCCAGGGGCTGTCTCTGGACCCTCAGGCTGCAGAGCTCCTGGTTAAGCATTTTTCTTTGACTTTGGCTGATCTTCTTGTACTTCTGGCCTCCACAGGACCTTCAGCTGATAATTCAACAAAAATATTTGTTGTGCCTTTTGTGAACATTCATTTTTTGCTTTTCTGCTCTCAGTCTACCAGTTGATCATCTCTGTTTTTTCTACCATGGGAGGTAGCAAATAAACATTCCATTTTCACCTCTCTATATAATTACTGATGTTGTGGTCTTTCCTCACACTCCCACTTGTCTGTCTGTTTTCCCACACTGAAAAGGGGGATTCTGTCAACCACATCTGTCAGATAAATCTTCAAATGGATCCAGCTATTTCAGTGGGTCATTCCTGTGCAGATTTATCTTATTTTTCCAGTTCTATTACATCCTTTTTGGGAATGGGCTGGTTAGAATTTCATGCAATGTTGAAAATGCATCTTGGATTTGTATAGAGCTTAATCATATTTATTCTTTTGTTTTCATCTCCTTTTCCCCCCCTCAGTTCCTAACATTTCCCTTGACTTTTTGTCTGCAGGTGAACACTGACATTTCTAGAGTGGTATCCACAGTGAAGTCTATAATTGCATTAATGCAGTTTTGAAGTAACTCCCTGATGGTCCCCTGGGACTTCATGGTGGTTCTGTTGGCAGAGGGGTTTCCATCTGTGCAAACTAGATTCCTTGGGATGAAAGTGAACTAGAAGTTTTGCTTTGAAGGTACTCCAAAAGTACTCTGAAGGCACTCCAGTGCCTAGTGGGGCATGAACCAACATGTGGGCTACACCACCTCAAGGTTCTGTAGAGTGTATATGACATTTATTTCTTTTGGAAACCTGGAGAGTTTGGACCAGACGATCAGCCATTTGAGGAGAGGCTGAAGAACCTAGCTGGGAGAAGACGTGGCTAAGGGTCATCTAGTAGCTGTTCACAGCTACCTAACAGTAACTATGGAGAAGGTGGAGTCACACTCTTCTCAGCAGTGCCCGGTGGAAGGATGAAAGGTAACAGACACAAATTACAATGAGAGAAATTCCAATTAGATATAAGGAAAAAAAACCCTCTCACAATGAGGGTTGTCAAACACTGGCGTGAGGGCCCAGAGAATTTATAGAATCTTCATTCCTGTATAGATATTCAAATTCAGCTGGAAAAAGCTCTAGGCAATTTGGTCTGTCTCCATAACTGGCTCTGTCTGGAGGGATGGGTGGACCAAATGGTCTCCAAACACCCATTCCAACCTACATTGTTTTTGAGGTTTATTCAATAGCAAATTCCAGTCAAACTGAATTCATATGTCCATATAATGAAGAACTTAGGAGCCCTAGCACAATTTCTAAGATCTAACTATCCTTTTCTATCTATTGATCTTCCATTGCACCAAGTCACTTGCTGACATATCCAAGAACTATCCAAAAACACCAATATTGAATACTTTTTCAGATCATATTTTACTTTACACCTCATTTCAGGCAACAAATGTCGTTCATACAATATTTTAATATAACACATGATACATTTGCTATTTTGAATGACTAGCATTTCTAGTTGACCAAGATCTCTGCAAATAACACCATGTCTTATAGATCATTTATGACCAAAACTAAACTGAAATACTTTAACTGCTTATTGGTTCCTCAGTACTAGTGATGTGATTTGTTTCAATACTTTTACATTAATTTTTCAAGTATACAGAAGTGTACATGTGCATATGTACATGTGCATATGTGCACAGGCACACATAGATTAATATGAAAAAAGCATACCTACAAATGGTTTCCCTTAAATACATACCCTGATAACTGAGGTAGCTTTTTATTTCCTACATATTTTTGAAAGTGAACTGTTTTTGCAGTAGGGAAAAATGTTAGTTGGATTTCTGGTGCGTCTATGAACTTCTGGCCACAAAGCAGAAAAAAGGAGGGAATAAAATTACAAAAGTTGCAATTACTTCACAACTTGCCAAGCCTTTGCGGTTAGCTTGCCTACCAACTGCTACTGTTACTCAACCTGATTCATCAAGGAACCAAAGATGCATTGTTCATTTTTAACATGTCCAAGGGTCCTATGTGCAAACAGTGTCAAGGATTTGGCTTTGACACTGAGCATTCTTGGCACTGATAATTATAAATTCTACATGGTCACTCCCATCTTTGCAATCAAAATATCTCTGCCTGAAGATGGGTAAGGGAGAAGCAGAGGAGCGATGGTGTACCTTTGGTTGTCCAAAGCTGATCACAGTGAGGCAGCCCCTATTGAGATTTCAGTTTGTGGATCTCAGGATGGAAAACCTTTCCATCCCTGCCTGCAGCTCCGGTTCCTATGGGCAGGAGACAGTCAGTCACTTTTGTACATCAGGAAGAACATATCAGTGTTTTGCCTTTCATGATCTCAGCATTTTTCTCCAGCTCCTTTAGCTGGTAGACCTGACTTACACCTGGATCACAGTATCACCAACTGCACGTTCCTTCACCGAAGGTACCTGGGTAGGAAAGTTCATGGGATCCAGTCCAGCTAAGCTGACCAGCACCTCACTATCATTTGGCTCTTGGCATTAGGTAAGCAATCTTCTCTACCCAAAAAAACACCTACTTTCTCACTATTCTCAGTGCAGGGGGAAAGGGAGTCTTCATGGAGAGTTTCCTTCTGCTTAAATAATGTGGGGTTTTTTGCTTTCTTTTTTCACTGGAGTTCAGAAGATGATCCAGCTGTGTTTCCTTCTAAATCCATGTCAAGTCTTCACTCCCGCTTCTTCAAGTTGGAGTTCACCAACAATGCCCCACTCCCCCACCTATTTCAGGTCCAGGTCACCCATTCCTCTTTGGAGGAGGAGACATATTATGATGGGGTCAGCATTCTATATAATATTATAGTGTTTAGAACCCTGACAGATGGAGCCTGAAGCGCTACTCTGCCTGATGGAGGTGGGATATGTTAAGGGAAGTGTCTTCACAATGAGGCTGCAGAGTTTTGTAAGGAGAAATGGCTTTCAACCTTTTCAAATCAAGATGTTTGGGTAATTATGCGAAGATCACTTCCCAGACAGGAAGGAGGATCTTACCTCCATCTTAGGAGTCTGTATCTAGCACAGCAGATGAGGCAAGTAGGAAGAAAAGGGAGAATCTCAAACTCTGCTCCTACTAGTTTTCTGATGTAAAAAAAACCAAAACACGCAAATATTGGGAAAGTCTTCCAGTAGTGTTGCCCCTATTTAAAATGCTACTACACAAAATACCTGTCTGCTATTCCATCCCTCGCCTCCAGGGGACAGTTTGTTCATGGCAAAGAAGGCTCTAAGCACCTGGAAGTCACTGTATGCAGACATAACGAGAACATGGAGAATATTGAGACCAACAAAAGGCTGAACCCTAGCAGCTTGCCAAAGAGCAGATGTTTTAGTGTGCTCCAAAGAGGAGCTTGGTTGAACAGCAGTGATGGTTGGTGGCCTAGATAACTACAAACTGCTCCTCAGTCATGGTATATCATCCCTTGGCCTCCTTCATGTGTCTTGGACAGAATTCTAGCCACAAGGCATAACTGATGCACAGGATATCACGGTATTTTGATGTCACTGTGGAATGTATAGTACAGAAATTATAGTACAGAAACTCAGACTCCTCTAGGTTAGCTGCAAAAGCTGTTAGAAGCAGTTGCACTGCCAAGGTAGATCCACGAAAAGGAGGATAACCAGTATTTAGATGTTGTTCCATAGTCATAAGTGAATTTGTAAGCCATGGACTAAATTACAGTTAGTAGATTAAGTTTTGACCCAAGTATAGATGAGCTGAGTCAATAACGAATGGATGCAGAGTCATAAACTTCTAACAACACACAAAAAATATTTAATCAAGCTGAAGACTTTAATGATTATGTAGTTATCCTGAGTAATTAAGGAGACATGATGAGATTAACACCTATAATGAACAAATCCTCTCTCCATCTGATTTTTGACTTGGCAGCTAATTGAAGGTATCAGGGTACCAGCACAGAGTCCAGCCTCTTGGTGTAAGGACCACACTGTGACTGACAGGCATGTAGTGTGTGTTCAAAGCTCCCTGGCACAGGAAATGCAGGCTAAAACTTCTAAAAAACAAAGAATATCTGTAAATTGAATCATATTTTCTAGAGACAAATAGCAGGAATGATCTCACCAAACTTCAGATGTCCCGATGGTAAACATAAAAGCCCAAGCTATTTTCACTGCTCCTAGTTTATAGTTGATGGAGAGAAATTGTCAAGATTTTTAACTGAAATACAAACATTTACAATAAGGGTGCTAAAACCAACACAAAAGTAACAGTAAGGAAATTCAAGAAACTCCAAAATTTTGCATTAGGCGATGTGCTACAGCATCTTCTGCAAATTTCCACAGAACAGTACAAATGGTAGCTGTGTCTCTATCACAAAGACAGCATTTCCCCTTCAGAGGGTTTTTTACATCTGTGGGCACCTCTCCAAACCCACCCGGAAAGCCATTAGGAGACAAAATCATCTCGGCTTGGTAATGTGGGCTTGGCGCTGCTGTGTGCATGTGCAGCTACTGCTTCTGAGAAGGTAATGGCCAAGTCACTACGTTACACATCCGTAACTTTTGGAAATGTGTTTGCTAGTCTCTTTCTCTGTCACTCTTCATAACTTTTTTTCAGATTTGCGTCACTGACAAGGGTCTAGTGTTATCCAAAGTGTTCCTGGTTTTCCTTTGCGTGAGGTCCCCCTCACAAGCGAAATTTCTCAGATGCCTCCAGGCATTCTGAAGGAAGCATCCAGAGATAACTCTGCATTTTCTATCCTGCTAGGTCATGATGGCAGGGGGAAAAAGACAGAAAGCCTGAATTCTGTCTCTGACATGTCAGTCAAAAATACCATAATACCTTCAAAAATCAGCCTGGAAACCACCAGAATCCATAACTGTTGGACATAACTACCCATGAAATCATGACTGAAACAAGCTAGGTTTCAACCCTAACAAAGACACTATGATCACTGAAGGAGTGTCCCAGAAATACGGTCATTGGGAAGTAGTGGATGAAATGACCTCCCTTTTCCCTGGGAGTGCAGTGGGGTGCAAGTGCAGAAATGCCACAAGCCCACCTGTGTGCTGCTCCCCCTGGTGCGAGCAGGTCTAACAAATAACCCCTCCTTCCCTACAAAAAAGACCCAAGGTTCAACCGTATTAATGCCATTGTAACTGATTTTATTAAAGGGAGGAAAGAAATAATTTCCATGGTGTTGCCTGCTTTATATTCATGTTTTTGCAGATACTGATGTTTGCTTCACTGCAAAGGAAGATTTTGAGAGCTTTTCATTGCAGCAGGAACTGGTGCCACCAGGAGCCATGGGATCAGGGTGATTCAGAGGCCGTTCGGTAGAAGCAGAAAGGATCTCCAAGGAGAATCCAAGGAGCCTTCAGAACCTCCACCCCCTGCAGGGTGAAGAAGAGAGAGTCCCAGGTTACCCACCAGTAAGTTTTATGCAGTGAGGTTCTCTTTATTTCACGGCACCAGAACGAATGCCCCCTGAGGACCCTCTATGGCATTGCAGAAGTATGGTGTCAGGAGCTGTGCCTCTAATATGTTGCTCTGGACAAAAGCTAAGGAGGATATCAGCCACAGTGACAGTGATCCCTGCATTTCTACTTACCTGCTGCAGCAAGAGGATCCATTATCACATGTTCCAATCCGGTAATATGGCCGCCGACATACCCCTGGGAAACAATGCCCATTTTGGGCTCTACAAAAATCATTTGGCCTAGGAAAGAAGTGCTGGCCTGCAGAGTGGAAAGAGAATCGTCATTTATCATGAAAGTGAGCTAAAGTGGTCGCTCTCTCTTTCTCCCATCTCTGATTCCTCTCCCTACCTGCCTCACACCTTACCTGCAGCCCCTTGGAGCATCATGAAGAGGACAATCAGGAGCTGGCAGAGGATCCTCATGGCCACAGCTGAGATGTGAATTCCTTACCTGTAATGAGCAGAGACCACAAGACTGAAAGACACTGAGTGGAGGGTCCCCTCCTGACTGGGAGATGCGAAACTGCTTAAAACATGCCCTGAGAGACCAAACCCAAAATGTTATAAAATACAATGGACTTGAATGAAGAACAGAGTGAAAACTGCATCTTTGGAGGTAGTCAAAATTTCAGTGAATGTAACTCTAAGCAACCTGACCTAATTAGCCTTGCTTTAAGCATGGGTTCAGACTTGAAACTCCTGGGGTCCCTTCCAACTGAAATTATTTTGAGATCCTATTGTGGGTTTATTTTTTTAATATTGGTCTACTTGCATTGAAAAAATGCTATTCCAGATCTTTTCAACTCCAGACAGGTTACTCTGGAACCAACAGACACCCACAAATTATTTGCCTTCACTTTAGTGTAGTTCACAAAATGTTCAGAGACCGAGCCAACCGTCATTCCTAGGAAAGTCTAAAAAAAGACATCTGTATCTCTTGAACATCAGTTAAGGTGAAAACTCCCTCAAAATGTTACTGGAATTCAGGCAAGATACATAGCTCAAAATGCCAGTTTCTGTAGGCAACTAGACATTTCCTAACTGACCAGCCCTCTCTCTCTGATGCCTCGAGGGAAGGTTTCTGGGTTCACTCCTCTCGGAGGTCAGCAAACACAGTTTTCTCCTGCAAGCCCTGCAACCAACCTACAGTTCTGCAGGACACGTACAGACTGGACACACCAGAGTAATGAGGAGGAAGGGGTTAATGAAAGCAGAATACTCATTAGACTTGAGATTAATGAAAGGAAAAGAAGGATATAAAGGAGAAGAGGTGAGGATGCCTGGCCAGGACAGGGCAGGGAGTTACCAGTGGAGGAGGTGGAGGTTCACCACTGCTGCCTCTCTTCTCCAGCGGCTGCCCCAGACCCAAGCAAGTCTCTTGATGTACAGGTTTGGGGATGCTGGCAGAACAGTCACAGGCCAATGAAAAAAAGCCTTTTCCAGCCAAATTTGTCCTGTACTTTGGTGGCTTCCAATGAGAAAGGAGGGTCTGCTTTGAGACTGCTTGCACCACAAAACCTCTGGTCTTTGCGCAACCTATCTTGGACCATCCACGTTTGTGTAATATACGTTAGGCCACAGGGTTACATAAAATACCTGGGAATATGCAATGACTGCTCCTTGTGGTCCTGCAGGCTCCTTTTTCTGCCTTTGGTATGCAGTTTCACTGTCTAATTTGCAGCCATAGTGTGGTCATTGTTTCCCTTCATAACATTTTGTCCTTTACATCCAACCTTCTGGTTGTCTTTCCTCCATGTCAGTAAAAGAATAAACTTTCCTTAGTTTTCACCTTACTGACCTTAATGATACCAACCCCTTTGATAGGATGCAGGGTAATGGCTTCAAATGGGAAGAAAGTAGATTTAGATTAAATCTCAGGAAGAAATTCTTTGCTGTGAGGGTGGTGAGACCCTGGGCCAGGTTGCCCAGAGAAGCTGTGGCTGCCCCATCCCTGGAGGGGTTCAAGGCCAGGTTGGATGGGGCTTTGAGCAACCTGGTCTAGTGGGGAGGTGTCCCTCCCCATGGCAGGGGGTTTGGAGCTTGATGATCTTTAAGGTCCCTTCCAACCCAAACCATTCTAGGATTTTGTGAATATCTTCCTCAAGACCAGCTATCAGCTTTATAGTTGCTTGAGTGCCCTGAACAGGAAGGCAGCTGAGATGTCCACCTTCAGGTTATCAAAATCCATATTTTGGTCCCAGCTGGGTAAACTCTTCATCTGGCACAAAGCCTGGCTTTGCATTACAGTCAGTGAAGCACAGACAAATATTAGTGCTGCTCTGTAGACATAATGCTGAATTTCTGCTCTCTGGTTCCACAAGCATCTCGTTTGCCCTCATATTTCAAGGGCTTTGGAAGTAACTTGCAAGCCCTGTGTTTGCTTATGTCTTCTGTGAGCTTGGAGGTCTCTCTGATGGGTGAGATGGAGTACAGGTGATGTGCCTGGAGGGAACAGGAGGCAGCTCACTCTGCAGCATTGCACCCAACACTGGGAAGAAGCTATGATTTCCAGGCAGGTTTTGGCCAAGTCAGGTCTGGGCAGGTTTCCACAGGGCTCACCAAGGCCACTGAATGGACATCAGGGCTCTTCCCTGGCTGGATTTCATCCCTTTTTTTGCAAGTTGTGGACATGCTGTGAGGACAAAGGTTGGGCAATTGTACCAAAGGTCTGTCACCCCTTCCTGTCATTTGCACAGAGGACACTGGAAGAAGAGGGTGTCAAAGGGAAGGTAAAGGATCCTGTGGCTTCAAGTTGGCTGAGGACATCCCATCATCAGAGGTAAGCTGTGGCATGACGGAGATGATATATAGCCACACAGGGCTTAACCCAGTTGCCTTCACACCACTATCTAGAGCAATTTGTGGTGCTCTGGAGTATCTGAGACCTCCATGTGGAGCTGGTGGACAAGGGCAGGGAGAGAGGAGACCAAGCCTTCCTGCAGCAGCCAGGGAGGCCAGGTGGGACACAGGGGAACCTCAGGTGGCACTTTTCTAAGGGTGAGGAAAAGAACTGAGATCTGGATATTCACAGAGGGCAGGAGTCGGTGCCATGGTGAGAGACAAAAAGCTGGAAGAGACCTTACATGTGTTCAATTCAACAACAATTTATATATTAATATATATATGTCAGTGTGGATTTAGTAGGAGGACTGTAGAGAAATGGGAGAGTAAGAAATGCCATCATTATAGAATATGTGTAACTAAATAAACAATTACTTAAATTAATATCCTGAGTAAATCACAGATTAGGATATCTGGATTATTCTTTTCTATTCCTATGTTCTTCACCTAAAATAAAATATAAAGCCTTTTAGAATATTCAGCCTTTATTTCTCTTAGAATATTTATTTATTATGAACATATGCATACATATACATGGGCATACAAATATATATATACACATATATATATGTATGCTTGCATATGTTCTCTATATAAGAGAAGAACATGATTTTCAGGGCCCCACACAATATCCTTTGCAGTACTGCAGAGAAAGGAAACTGAAGAAGACATACGGCTGTCAAAATACTTCCAGTATGCAATATTAATTGATACACAATATTCATTTATTTATTATATGTGTCTAATTGCCAAGAAACAGGTTAGGGAAATGTATCCTTTTTGTGAGTGTGAGTAGCCAAAACAATATTTAGAATCAATAAGAATGTACTGTAACTAACAGATAATTACCATATTTATGAAATTTAAAGTAAGTTTACCATCAAATATAACAACAGATATAATTAATTTGTTGAAGATCTTATTCCAGTCTTGATTCATATTTCAGCTTTGCTCTGTTTTGTACCACTTTGGACAGGTGGCACAGGCACAAAAGGGTAAACAGGAGGAAAGAGCCATTTTATCCTATTTCAAGGTCCTTTTCAGGAGGTGACTGATTGTTAGACCCCAGAAGGTCAGTTCAGAGCTCTGTGCCTCTAAGAAGACATTTATGGATTGAATACTCACAGTGTTTATTTCTGCCCTTTTATATTTCATCTTTTGATTAAGTAATTATTTAAAAAAAAAAACAAAACCCAAACCCAAAAAATAAAAACAAATGCTCCCTACTACTCGAAAGCACATTTATGTGTTCCATCAATTTAATTATACAGGAATGGGATTTAAAATAACTGTGTCTTTCTGGCCAGTTAAAGTACCTGTTTGGATTTTTCCTGTCTTACAACTTGGGCCTAATTCAACAGAATTTTGGGCTCCTGTGACTCACAGACATATGACCAGGCTGGATGGAGCTTGGAGCAACCCTGTCTAGTGGGAGGTGTCTGCCCAGGGCAGGGGAGATGGAACTAAATGGTCTTTAAGGTCCCTTTCAATCCAAACCATTCTATGATTCTATGATTGCAATTTGCAAGCAAATGTGTCCCACCTCCCGAGGCACTCATCATTGGCCGTCTCCAGCTGCTGAGGCAAAAAACACCCACAGTCCTTCTCCCTGGACCTGCCTCTGTGACCTGTTAGGGTCAGATTGATTTTCACAGGAAAGACTGGCCTCTTGTCCGTTGCAAGAGTCCACAACAAATGGCAAAACACTGAGGGCTTTGAGGTTGGGCTGTCAGAACACATAATTCAGTAACATATCAACGCTGGGAATCAGAAGACATCACTATAATTAAGAAGAAAACCCATAAAACGTTGCTGTCAGAATAATTTACCTGCTATTGACTGAAGGAGGCTGTTGGAGAAAAATTTCAGTATTAGGTCTTCATTGCCCTCTTCTGGCAGGCAGGTGACCTGGGTAGATGGACACTGTTTGGATGGCTGGTTCGAGTACAATGATTTCGGGTTGGTTTTTTTCTAGACTCTTTGTAGCATAACAATTAAAACACAACATCTTTTCCTGGGCTCACCTGGGTGCCTCCGGTGCTGAGGAGATACCAGTGCTGCCGTCAGTCTCTCTGGTCCAAATCCTCTGGGGGCTCATATTGGACCAAAACTTGTTTTGTGGAAGTCGTTTTAGCCACCGAGAAAGGGGGTGTGTGGAAATGAGTGCCTCCTTGAAACTTTAATTATTCAAACAATATTTATTTTCTGTAAGCTACAGAAGGGACTTAAGAAAATCTTGCTTATTTTATAAGATTTGGATAAAAGTTGGAGGAAATTAATTACATTTCTTGTTTGTTTTGGTTTTTTTAAAGTTCTAACATCCAGAGTACATGAGATTCAAATATAGGAGTCTTCACTGGACCTGGTATAGGTCATCTTTGCAGCTGATGGAAAGAAAATCACAATATTAATCTAATTCTTTTACATTTTATAGACATAAATGCATTTTCTTGATCTTATGCAATGTGCTTTCGAAGATATCCTTCCTCAAAAAGGGGTATTTTACTGGATTTATTCCAGAAGATTTACACTACACTATTGAATAAATGGCAATTTTTATCAGCAAATTGCAGCTTATAAATATATAAGTCATAAATAGTGTTTGGACTGAGTAATTACATGCATGACCTTTTTCTGTTTTGGTTTTTTTTTTTTTTTTTTTTCTTAGTGGCTGTTCTATTTAGTGGCACTGAATTCAGACATGAAGATCTTTTCCCTTTTCTTTGCTGTTCTCCTCTTGATGCTCCAAGGCACTTCAGGTAAGAGCTACGTAAAACCAAAGGAAAAGCAGAGGGAAGACTGTGAATATGGAGAACCTAAAAAAAGAACGGAAATAAAATGGGGTTTAGTCCCTTTTGTCCCAGGCCAGCTAGCGCTGCCAGGGGGTTGGGCAGTCTTAGTAGTGAACAGACACCAGCTGGGTCCATTGGATGGACTGAACCCTCCCACTTTGGAAAATAAAGGAATTTAATGGTGTGGATGGGGCCAGCCCACAGGTAGAGTAGAATATTGCTGTCACTCTGTAACACTAACTTGTTCTTAGTCTTCTTTGGGAAAGAAAATCAAGACCCTGGCCTTTTTTTGTGTGCAGGTTTCATGCGTGCACCCAATAACGATGTGCAGTGCAAACAGGCTGGGGGTACCTGTTCCCCCGACCACTGTCCTCTACCCAACACAAGGTCCTTCGGACGTTGCCAGAAAGGAGTCCCTTGCTGTCGGACTGTGGTGAGTCATGGATGGGATGAAGGTCAGGTGTTTCCTTGGGGGAATGGGTTTATTGTTCACTTTCACACATCCAGTCTGCCCTTTAGATGGGAAACTCCTCTAGTGCAAGCCAAGAAGGGAGCAGAGACTCTGTACACTCAGATATAGGATTTCCTGAGGATTTCCTCACTAGTTCCCCCTGTACCATTAATGATGTAGCTCAAGTGCCTCATGGGAAAGATCACAGTCAAATCTCTGTGGCAGAGATAAGTAATTAGCTAGAAATTAACTCTTTTCTCTGCTGTTCCCATTAGCTGGTTCAAGCTGCTCCTGATGAGTAATGCTGGCTTCAAAGGACACATCTCCCAGTGTGCACACTATCTGGAGTCCTGGGACATCAGGGTCCCAGGTTCATAGGAAACCTGCATGTTCTGCATTGCAAAGTCTGCCAGGTCTCACACTAACAAGAAAACCAACCTGAAAGTCATGTTGTTCTGTTAGATGTTTTCTCCAGTTCCATAGTTCTCCCTTTTTATTAAAAAAAACAAACCCATGAAGTCTTTATTTTTCTTGAATTCCTTACTAGAATCCTAAAGTTCAGCCTGTAACTGAAACTGCAGAAACAAATATCCCCAATCATTCTAATATTCCATATTATGTTCCTTTTTTTTTTTTCCTGTAAGATCCTGTAGCAAGTCTTATTTTTGAAGGCTCTTGTTTAAACTTTGTTCAATATTAATAGCAGAGATGTTAAAAACATAGCATGAGCATCAGATGTATATAGAGAAATTCCTCTCCACACCAGAGATTTTAAGATGAGAGGGAATCTTCAGGTACTGAGACCTGGCTTCATTATTAAATACAATAAAAAGACAATTAATGTTTAAAAATAATCATCAGCAGGACTATGAACATCCTGCTGAGAATTAATGAGCTGTCTGGGAATATCAGCTCTTGGTGCTCATTCAGTCCTTTCTGTGCTTTTTATTAAAATCTTTTCCTGGTTATAAGTGGAAAATCTGAAAGTTTCTTTCCTTTTTTTTTACAGTATGATTAGTGACATTGTCATCTCAGATGGGTTAAGCAGAGCTTCTTGGAATTTAAGACATGCATCTTCCCATTGGAAAATCTGGAAATTTGACCTGAAAATATGCATTTAACACACACACACAGATGCGCATATCAAAACACTAACAACATCTGAAAGAAAACAAACTCCTCCACAAACAAACTTAATGACCTGAAGAAAATCCAAAGCCATTCTTGAACCACCCAGAAAAGATCAATACTTCTAATTTTTCTAAAACGCTTTTCTGTTGAAACTGCATTGTGGCCACCAACACCTACCCCAGAGAGCAGATCACCAACGTGCAGAAGTCTGTCCTCACGAGAGGATGCAGAGCAGGTTCTTCCTCTGTCCCTCAAAATAGATACTCAATATTTTCTTTTCATTTTAGAATTAGCAATAATGTGATTAACACTAGAAAACAAAGTCTCCCGGAGACACTGAATGCTCGACTGGGGTGTTCTTACTTCATAGTCTACATAAATCTCCATAAATTTTAATAAACTTGCTCCAGAAAACCTGGTGTCTGACCTTGTTTTTGCTGGAAGAGCTGGCTTTCATCTCCCTGGGGGTCAGTGTGACATGTGCCTTGTGGTAAACTTCTCCAAGAAGAGGGGAGGAAACTCAAGCCACGTACGGACAGGAAAATGGCCCCGTCGTGTTCATTATTAGATTGACCAGTAACAGTCAAGAATAACTCCTCCAAACCCATTGTGATTAGGCAAGTAGAAACCTGGCTCCTGTGTCCATGTCTAGTGCCCATGGCAGTCCTAAAACCATCCACAGCAGCTTGTGGCATGGAGAGCATGGATGCTTTTCATCATCCCTCATCTCAAATCCTTTTGGCCTTTGCATTAGCACTCTGGGGTGTTAGGGATGGGGAAGGGAAGTGGAGCATGCGTCCACGTCTGGTAGCAGGGACTCCAGGCTAATGGACACACAACCTACTGCCTCCAGACAGTACAGTGCAGTGATAAATATTCCAAGCAGTTTAAGGATCCTGGTGTCCCGGGCTGGGATGGCAGAAGGAATGGGTTCTAGTGCTTCTTGATTTATTAATAAATACGTTGCCACCCAAATGGCAGCAACCCAGGACGATTTAACAGGACTCAATGACACATGCACTTAAATTAACTTAATTTAGTTAAATAAACTTCATTTACAGGTCGATTTTTATAGACAATAGGAACAGCAAAAACCACCCTGACATACATAAGCAAATGTCAGCAATGTGGTTTCACAGTGACTTGCTTTTATTAGAATTGAAGCTGCAAATCTCTTTATCGGGGTACAAGAACTCCTCCTCAGATCTTCTTGTGCTCCTGAGGGTCTTCACCCCCGTGGGAAAGACTCCCCAGGTTTGCACCGAGGCTGGCATCCATTGATGTCAAAAGATGGGAGGTGTCTCAGATGCCCAGAGCTCTTGTCTGTGTGGTCAGTGGGGCTTCAGTTTTAGGAACTGGGTGTCCTGCAAAGAAAAACCAGGTCCTTAGCTACTCCACCTATCTCCATCCAAAAAGTCAATTCTACCTTGCCATCTCAGACTACTGTAGACATAAAGTAACACATAACGTTAAAGACTACCAGAGATCCTCGTGATCTGGACTGCTTGCCTGAGTTTCTGGCCATAAGATAACCCAGGTGAAATGGAGACTGTGCATGTTATCACACAGCACACACCGCAGCTACTTGGCTGCAGCTGCTAATAACCCAGAATGCCTGCCCAGGGTACAGTTCAAGAATAAAAAACTATTTTAGGAATAAAGACAAACTGGCTGATCCTTTCACTTGTTTCCATGGCCTCCATCCCTTTTTTTCTATGAAAAAGGTGACACTGGTTTTTTGCATCCTTCAGCATGATGTTTCAGAGACACTCGATTAGATAAGCATAAATGCAAATAATTAAAAAAAAAAAAAAAGAAGGAAAGAAAAGAAAGATGTATGGGGTTCAAAAAGGGGTACATTTGTTACGAAATTTGGTATGTAATGCCACCAACTGCAAAGCTGGACCATGGCATATTACAGCATCAGTCCAGATGGGATATCTCCTGTAGATGCAGATGCTTTCTCACTGGCACTGAAGAAAAAATGCCTTATTCTTAGAGGGTGGGCAACCTGTTGTGGCACTTTGGTCTAACATCTGGCACTTCGCACCAGATAAAGTAGCCCAGATAGAGAAGTGCATCCCTGGTATGAGTCCTGGCTTGCTTAATGGTTGTTCTCTGCTGGCAACCTTGGTTTTTGGTGATGCAAAGCTCCATGGTACTGCCTGTGTGCACTCAGGGGGAGTCCTCAGATCTATCTCAAGTCAGGGGTGTCCACCCTGCTTAGTAAAGGCAGAGTTTGAGCATGAACTGGTTCTGCCCTGCTGCCAGACTCATGCTGGAAGAAGTTACTGGTGATACATGCTATGTTATTAGCTATATTAGAAGGGTGTAGGCTTGAGTGTGAGCCCACACCTGCATTAGTGTCACAGCTGAGGTACAGTCAGTGAGCTGATGGAGAAAACGGCTCCTTCATCCGCAAACTCCAGGTCCCTTCCTGCTCATCACCAAATGCTCCCCGTGGTTTTTTAAAGAAAATCAGCCTTGCATTTTTGACACCACAAGGGCTCTGCCTTTTTGTTACCAGACACAAACCCCAATGACTACAGTTGGGTTTTGGAGGGTGTAGGAGGCTGAAGAAGGTGGAGTCTTTCATGCCAAAGGGGGAAAAAGCCCAGTAAATGTGCTTGCTCTTGGTGCAGCAGCGTTTCTCTGGAGGAACTGGTCTTACCATTTGCAGCATTTCAGCTTCCCGTCGCGGCAGGTCCCAGTCTCAACCATAGGAGCAGAGCATGCCATGAATGAGCAGAAGCCCCGGCCTTGCCGGCATGCGACGGTGTCAGCAGCTTCTTGGCTGTAAGCTGAAAAAAAAAAGCATCAAGAGAAAATTCATGTTCATTTCTCAAAGCAGAGGATTGGAGAGTTGAGGCATTTGATTTACTTGGTGTGGTATGTGGTTTCCTGCCACCATGCCTGATTTGTGACTGGGGTAACCTTGTCACACCTTCTTAAGGTCTTTACATCCACATTAAAGACCTTCTTAACATCATTACATCCATACGAAATGCAAACTAACCATAAGAGTGGGCTGTAATGCTAGCATCTCTCCATTACACCCTGATTAATAGCGACCCAAAGAAAACTGTCTGCTTTCTTACAATCTCTCCTGGAGACATGTTCTTGTCAGACAGAAATGCTACATTATATGAAAAAGCCAAAGGAAACACAGAAAAATGTATTTTTAATGTTGATCTCACATTACTCTCAGAAAGAAAAGTGGTGATATTCAAATGAAAATGTCCTAACTGAGTTTCTTCAAACTTACAGTTCAAGTTTCAGCAGAGGTAAAGCATATTTATGACTCATAATCTTTATCTCCTACTTTGAACAGCTTCCTCACAGGGAGCATTGAGCACTCTGAGTGGGAGCGGAACGCTTGCAGGAAACCTGTGCGCTGTGTTACCAGGTGAAATATGGAATGGCTAACACAGGCGGCATAAAAATTCAGAAAAGATAAATTTTAATCACAGCCAAACCAATGGGACTAATATTTGCCCAACTGAAATGTTTTGTACACTGGGAAGTTCAGCTTGAGATTCAAATTTTGTTATTTTTGTATTATTTCAATGGATCTCTTATATCACCTGGAGCCTTGTATATCTGTGCACTTAAAAAGCAGAAGAGGACCTTATCACCTGCCCCAACTTCTTGCTAAGCACAAATGGCATCATCTCACCTAGTACTTTCTGTGCCTAGATCAGTCCACGCTCATTGTCAAATTGGACTCTATCCTTGATTTGAAAGGCATGCAAGCTGTATTCTAAATTAGATCTACTACGTTTCAACCAATTTGCCCTAGTGGTTCTCCAGTCTTTCCTCTAAATCACATATTCAAGGATTTGCATTGTTAATTTGACCCAGATGATTCTAAAGACATCATTAGACTTTGGTTTCCCTTGTCCCCTAAATTAAAAAGCCCTATAGTGTTATGGGTCTTTTCTACATCTGAGTCTTTATGAAGAGATATGAAATAACTTGTTGCCTTTTCCTAGAGACTCTACGGGAACAACACCATCCCTGCAGCCACCTCAGGGGTGACAGTTTGTTTCAAGTAAAGAAGGTTTTTTTGTGATACAGAAAAAAAGGAAGTCCAAGAAAGCAATCCAATGTAGTACAGGCTTTGTCTAAAGCTCCTACAAGTGCCTGTGTTTGGCCTAAGTGGTTCTACATTTCTTCTTTGAGTGGGCAGACATTTGCTGCTCTAAGGAAGTAGGCAAAAATTTGAGTCTACCGAAGCAAGGATGGAGCTGGCTAAAACGTCTCTGAAGTCTCCCAAAGAGCCTGGTATGGTGCATGTGCTCTAAACCCACCTAATGCACATGGACAATATAGACTTCAGGCAATGACCCACAGTCACAACTATTTTTTTTTTCCCAAAATATAGGAGGTCTACTAGTCTCGAATATACGGTCAGGAAGTGTGGGTGCAAAGGTGAGAAGAGAAAGCTCTCGTATTGCAGGGCTGTGTCTTAAGCATCAGCCTAAGAATTGACTCAGTATGCAGCACCATCTTTTTTTTCCATCATGTCATCATACAACAGGAACTCAAGGATGCATAGGGCTAGAAAGAGACCATCAGTAAGACTATCAAGGACCTCAACTCAATAGCTTAAAGATCAGGACTGCGACTAGGGAAGGGGACTTCTAATACAAAAGTCATGGAGTCCAAGAGCACGAAGGTAATGTGAACCTCAGCATTGGGCTCTAAAGGACTTCTCTGCACATCCACCCTTTTAGCTTCTGTCTCATCTATTTTCTATCTTACCTGGAGCAGCCTGGAAGAGGAAGAAGAGAACAGCAACGAGGAAGAAAAGGATTCTCATGGCTGCCAGTCTTTGCAGGTCTGAGAATACTTGGAGACGGTGAGAAGCTGATGATCAAGGCAGAAGACGGTCAGTCCCTGTACTTATAAAGGTTCTGGGATGGAGCAGTGTAGCTGACTAGGGGGGCGGAGGAACAGTTGTCTGAAGAACAGCAAGTTCATTGCCCTGTTACTATAGAGACTGGTGATGTATGAAGGTGTTGCAACCTAGGACATTTCAAGATGCCTGACCTGAGCAATGACCAAACCACGCTAGCTGACCTGAGCAGCCAAATGACTCTACTAGCATGCCCTGTGCCAGCTGGTGGGTTGCACCCGGGGGAGGACACAGGATTGGAGGAGAAGGGAGGTGGGTTCCTGTCATCTGCAATATTGTAAACCATGCAGATCGACTGATGCCCTGTGGCTCTTGGCCACGGTCTTGTGACAGGTTGTCATCCCCCCCAGCCACCAGGCACAGTGAGCATAGCAAAGGCAGGGAAGCTGGCCTGCAAGGCTGTGTGAAACAAGGAGGAAAGAGACCCTCCTCCTTGGGTGCAGGAATGGGTCAGAGCTTCAGTCCTTGCTTGGATCAGAGACTATAGGGCTGCAGTTGAAGGAGGCAGGGTAGGGGTGAAAGGGATGTGGACGTTCTCCCTCCTGGCTTTGAAATCTGCAGACAGAATCACAGAATCATAGAATGGTTTGGGTTGGAAGGGAGCTTCAAGATCATCCAGTTCCAACCCCCTTGCCCTGGGCATGGACACCTCCCACCAGACCGGGTTGCTCAAAGCCCCATCCAACCTGGCCTTGAACCCCTCCAGGGATGGGGCAGCCA
>JAOXNO010000024.1:116914097-116928981 GCA_028565335.1 Limnodromus scolopaceus
TTGAACCCCTCCAGGGATGGGGCAGCCACAGCTTCTCTGGGCGACCTGGGCCAGGGACTCACCACCCTCACAGCAAAGAATTTATTCCTAGTATTTAATCTAAATCTCCCCTCTTTCGGTTTAAAATTATTACCCGTCATTCTATCACTACACTCCCTCATAAAGAGTCCCTCCCCATCGCTCCTGTAGGACCCCTTTTCCTCCTGAATGTGGGGAAAGAAGGTTGGAGGAGTCCATCTTTTATGATAAAACAGCACCGCTCTGTGTGCTGGATTTTTTTTTTTTTTGAGCAAGCCATCAGGATCATTGACCAGCTGTCTGATTTCTGACCTGTGAGCAAGGACATAGACACAACCCCACAACCCAAAACACCTACTGAAGGTCTCAGACAGGCACCCCATCCACATGCACCCTCAGCTTCAAGTCTGAACATAGAGAATGGCCAAAAAGAGGGAAAGAAAGGGGCAGTTCATGATCATAGAACACGGCCAGCATTATGCTAGCCATTAAGGTGAAGCTGCTTGCAAAAATAACGGGGTTTAATGGAGAAGGAAAAAGTGCTTGTCTTCTCCTTGCATAATTCTCCTCCTACCTGTCCCAGGCAGCATGAGGGGCAGGAGTGTTTGTTTTGGGGAGTGAAGCTGCTGAGCAAACCCTGCTGGGGTCGGCCCATGGCATCACACGTTGTTCAATGCTCTTTGGAACCAAACAGTGTTGGGGAGAGGGAAGGAAGGGGGAACAGCCCGGTCCTCCTCACCTCCCTCCCCCAGCTCCAGCTGGAGAGCAGCAATGCTTGTCCCCAGCCCAGGCTCCCTCCATGGAAAGGTAAAGACATCTGGGGTGATAACAGCCCCCCTTCAAGTCTGGGGAAAGACTTGAAAGGGGACTGGGCACTAGGGAAAGGGAGCCCGGGCAAGGTGCCCCACTTCTTTCTTCTCCTTGAGCACCAGGAGGAGATGCTGGTGAACAGTCACCAGCATGCAGAGAAAGCAGTAGGGCTGTTTGATGGAAGCTGTTGATCTTGAAGTGTCTGTTAGAGTTAATATTTGACCTGGTGGCAAAGGAGTGGGTGGGGGATTTTGAATGGAACCTGTTCTTACGAAGAAACCAAAGAGCAAATTCATCTCTTTGGCTCACTGTACCTTGAGGGGGCTTGTTGGTTTGTTATTTGCCTTTTCAGCTTGGAAAATTGCCACTTGTTTTCTGGGCTGTGGGGCAAGGAGAAAAAATGGTTTTGCACCTGAAGGATAGTCCCTGCTTTTCATTACAACTGATGGGCAACTAATTTTCCAGAACAGAAGAGAAGAATTAATTTAGTGAAAGTGTCCTATGGTGTAGGAGTAAATAAATGAGTGACAACAAGAAGTGATGTTGGGTTCCTCTATCCCAATGTTAATTGCAAGGAAAAAATGACAGTGAGAGGCACAGACGTTTACAGAATGAAGATGACAGTGGGTGCAAGGTACACGATGTTGGTTCCCCTTGATGGAGGACTGGATAGAGGCTGTTCATGCATGAAACTATGTTTCAGTGGGGAAACTCCAGTCGTAGTCATTGAAGTGCCTGTCCAAGGTCAGCCATGGGACCATCTCCAATCTGGGTCCCTGCCATGGACGAGAGCTGTGAGGGTAAGAAGTCACTGATCAGCAAGTTTTTGGAAAGTCCAGATCTCAATCACAGTTTTGAAAACTGATCCATTCTTCAGGTGACCAAGGAGGAGGTTTTCTGAGGTCCTGCATTAGCTTTGGAAGGTGTACATCAATCAAGAGATTTCTTTTCTCCCGTAGCTTGAGTTGTACCATCAAGGAGTTCAGTTCCAGCTGCCTTCCTGCCGGCCCTCCAAGGGAAAAAAAACAATGGTAGGAGGGAAGTTCTCAACAGACATGGGATAAGGAACTTTTGGGGAAGAACTCTTACTGGTCAGTGCATGGGAGAAGGCAGGAAACCAGTATGAAAGAGGTAGGCCCTTTAGGGCCGTCAACACAGGAGAGCTGTGTGAGCCGTCCCACATGAAATCAACCCCAGGCTCCACTCAGGAGCCATAGGGGTACAAAGGTGAGACAGAGACTTAAGGGGCTCCACAGAAATTGGGCAAAAATGGGAGAATGAGCCCAAAGTTACCCATGTGCTGCAGTGAGGGTGGCTGCTGGGGTGAAATTCTGATATAAATGTAAGATTACTCCAGTCAGGCAGATTATTTGAGGCAGCTTCAAACATGGGTTACTGCTATATCTTCAGACCTTTTCTCTTAAAGAAACTACAGAAGTAGGTGGAATATGTGGCCCTTCAGTGTCATTTAACTCTTACAGAGTATGGTCCTATTGTAAATGTTGATTCAGAAGAATGTGATCTAGCCTCATTTGACAGATCCAAAATTGCAGAAGTTTAGAGATTTTATTTTTTAAGATACAGCTTATAGAAACCTTGTGCAGGATATTAAAAAAAAAAAAAACAAACCAACCAAAAATCAAAAAACCAAAAAAAGACCAGGGAAAGTCTGGACATTTTGTTATCTTCAGACTAAAAAGACAGGAGCATTGTCAAGCTTTTAATGGGGAATTTAAGACCAGAAAAAGGAAATAAAATGCTGCACAACCTCTGTGTTAATTTGACCTTTTTGATTTCTGCATTTCCTTTGTGGTTTTGATTTGGGTTCTTTTTAGACTGTTTAGATTAAAAAAAAAACCGCAAGGTTACAGTTTTGAGGAAGGAGCATCTCTTTTTTTTTCCTTGATGCAGCTCCAAATTCAGACAGATGGGGATCAATTAAATTGTTTAAAAACAGGCTCTAGTTGCCATGGGGAAACTGATAGTTTTTTCCTAATGCACCTGGATGAAATCAGCCCTGTGTTGCCCTGATATCTTTTCAAGACAGATGTAGGAAATTGACTCCAAAAATATGGACTTCTTGCCTCCATGACTAGTTGTGATGGGAGAAAAGAAATCGTTTGTGTATCATCTGTAACTATTGCAGGAAACAATGAAAAGCATTTTGCTTTTGCATGGTTAGTACTATAGAGCTCATGGCTATATCTGTACTACTGAATAAAACAGGGCTTTTAATTTACTGTGATTACTACACCTATTGAACACAGGTCTGATGTTTTCAAAAACAGTCTATGTATCACCCCAAATTTTGTTTCTGAGTAGAGATAGTTCAGACCCCATCACTATGAAGTCAGGTGTATATATACAATTATGTGTGTATATGTATAACGTTTGCAATACTGGAGGTGTTTATTGATTGCCATTTTGTCATTCAATCACTCACTGTCAAGAGTTGATTGTACAGCTCTTCACACTCAACTTTCAGTCTTGTCATCCTAAATACTTTAGTGTCATCATCAAAACTGGTTGCTGTTTTAACCATTCCCTTTTCCATATCACTTGGGAATATGTGAGACTGCACAGATTTACATTTTTAAAAAGGTTGCGTGACTCAATGAGCCTTGAGTCAAAACCACAGAGAAAATTACTGTTAGTAACAATAAAACATCACAGCTATTGGTTTAAGAAGACATTTATTTTTGTGTGTGAGTAAAATAATAATATTTATATTGCTTCACATCCTCCAAGAGCTGCATGAACTTGAACTGATTGAACATCCAAACATCTCTGTGAGGTAGGCTGGAATAGGTGGCCAAGGTGCCAAAGTGGCTTGTGTATTAAAAGCAAAAAAGGGAGTGACTTCAGCGAGGAAAAACCTGGATCTCCAGAAGCAGTGTGCTAACAGGATGTGCCCTCTGGAAGCTTATTTTAATGTTTATTTGCAGGAGGGTTTATATAGAGGAGGAATCCACCAAAATCACTTCCTCAAGGCAGTGGAAACGTTGCTGGTACAAGGACACTGATCAAGGAAAGCTTTATCTTCTTACTTTGCCAAAATCCTGTAAGGATACAAAGGGTCTTGTTATTTTGCTGAAGTGTAATATCTAAACTCATTTTCTAAAAGCCTCAATACCTGCTAATTACTTTCAGAATAAATGTACAGGATGGGTTCAGCTTGTGTTTAAAAACCTACGTTTAGATGTCTCCATGGAAGGGTCCCCATGTGTGCTAGGTGTCTAGGTCTGCAGATATCCAGCCCACAAGAACCATGGTCACTGTTAAACTTGTTATATTACCAATAGTAATAAAATTTTGATTCAGCTCACCCCAAAACAAAGATAGGGGATTTTATTTAGTTACTGAATCACACACGTCTAGTGCCATTTGAAGAGCTCTGGAGTACCTCCTTGGTCACCAGTCTCCTTTTCTGAAAAACAGTGTTTTCCCATAGGTCATGAGCTATCTCAGCCAGACATGTTCATATGGTTTAAATACTCCAAGGCATCTCAAATGCCACTAAACATCTCAATTTAACTTACTGAATCAAACCCTTTGTGTCTAATTTCAAAGATTTCTTTTCAAACAATTCGTTAGGTTGAATCCTCAGCTGGAAGTATCTCAGAATACCCTGTTGGTTTCAACTTCTACCGCTGTATTGATCAACCCAGCTGAAAATCTAACTAACTGCTCAATAGGAAGAGTTTTAATCCTGACCTTTAGCATCCATCAATATAAAATACAGGTACATTCTTCTGAGAAAGAGTATTTCTGTAGAAAAATTACATCTGGAACCAAACTCAAGAGGTCTTGTTCCTTTCCCAGGCCCAATTCTCCTTTGACCAGGCCTACCAGATGTTCTTAGAGAAATTTGGTGTTGAAGATCTGCCATCTCTTCCTACTAGTCCATTTGCTAACAGTAGAAATTGCTTCTGAAAGAGAATGATCATTCCCAGGGACTGAGTGATCACATCATTCCTTTGGAAAATCATCCAATAGCAGGTTGCTTCTGTAGCATTTACTTTCCTGAGTTCCTAAGTGGATGCTTCCTCAGCACCTTCATCTCCTGACAGCAAACATGTCCTAATATTGCTATTACTGGGGTTTCCTGAAGCCACTGTGTGACTGAGAATCTCCATGTGCTGAACAAATGCTATGAAACCTCTTCCCTACAGTCATCTCATCACACTTTCTTCAGTTTCTGGAAGGTTTTAAGCTCTGGCATTTCTATAAACAACAGCATGAGTAGTTCTGGAAAATTCAGAAAATGTGGATCTCAGCTCTCCTTTTATTTTGAACCAGGCTCTGTCTGGTCTCATCAAAGGCTGAGGATCTGCCTAAACATCTCTTGTTGGGATGAGTTAGGTCATCACACCCATCCTCTTCCTCAAAAACACGGGAACCTCTCCTAATTTACCACTAAATTCAGCGTATGTGATAAATAATTACTGCAGATGGCAATGATCTTCACATGGTAATCAGTTCAACAAAACTACTGTAAGAATTAAATGCTTGAGGAGAATGCACTAAGCTGAAGTACATTTCCTCAAAACATCTTTAAAACTTTAAGGAAAAAAAATAATCTTGTTATCAGGGAAACTCCAGACTTTAATAGAAAGTGGTCTCCAAAGTCAAAAGTGAAATGCAAAACTGATTGTCTCCATTCACTAACAAATTCACCCTTCTTCACCTTTCTAAGAGCTGCACAGTGGTGGAAAGAAGTATACATGGGAAGAGAATGAGAAACAGAGTTCTGTGACCATGTTTCCCATTCAAAATTCAATTTTCTAGGTCTTATTGGAAATGAAAAGAACAGAGGAAGGGAAGGCACATTGTTTCACCTGATGGATAAAAATACTGTGAAATAGTTTGCTAATAATTTTGTGAAAAACTTTTTTTTTTTCCCCCTGATCAAAATTTAAAATAAAGTGAAAAATACTGAATTCTGGGAAATTTAGACCCGCCTGAACTTTCACTCTCATACATAACTTCCACTGAATTGAATTGCCTCCTTAAACACACATCTGTGCTAAATATATAAATATATTTGTTCATCCTCCATCCAGACTTGCTCACAAACGTCTGCCCTGCAAGCCCCATGGAGTTGTACATATTTTTTTTTAGAGTTGGAGGGGACCATAGAGATCATCTAGTCCAACTCCCCTGCAGAAACAGCAGATGAAACGGCAGGACAAAGTGCCTTCTGAGGCCCTTCAGTCCCGCGGTGCTTACTTTGAGCAGCATTTCAGCAGCCCGCCGTGGCAGGTCCCCGAGACAGCAAAGGTGGGTGGGCACATCCCACCACGGCAGAAATTTCCCTGGCTCCTGCACTCTGCGGTGTCAGCAAAAGGAGGATCTGCTGAACCTGGGGGAAGATGTTAAAATATCAGTTTCCAGTCTAAAATTACGATGGATAAATATGCAATAAAACATGTGTGGCATTTTTAGGATGGCAGCCACCATGAGCGCAGATGTTCTTGGCCCCATCCACCGCACGGCACCATCCCAACAGCATCAGATCCTGCCTGTCAGTTGGTGGGTGCTTTTTTTCCTCCTCTGCACACGCTTCTGCTTACAAGCCCTTTCCTTCTTTGTAGGATTTACTCTGCTTCTCACCTGGAGCAGCCTGGAAGAGGAGGAAGACAACAGCGAAGAGCAGGTACAGGATCCTCATGGTTGCCAGGCAGTTGGGCGGACTGCGTGCCCCTGAAAAGCGCCTGGAAGGTCGACGGAGGATGCAATTTGCTTGAGGAAGAGGCTGGGAAAGGCAGCTGGTACTTATAGGGCCCACGGGGTTGTGTAAGTTTGACGGCTGAGTGCTTTGTCAATGAGTAACTGCAACCAACCTTCTGGAAAGCAGACTGGTTATCCCCCTTATCACAGGTTGCGATGAAACCCCCCAGCCAACGTGTTGCAATCCCCAGAGGTGACTTTCCACTGACCGTGCCCAGACAGTTGTATAATGGGACCGTCATCCCCCAAGACCCACCGAGCCCCAGCGAGCCCCATGGCTCTTGCAGACTGGTTTCCAACATGGGCACTGGGAAGGGTCAGGGAGAGGGCTTGGGAGTCAGCCAGTGCTGGAGCCTGGTCCCAGGGGTGACCCTGGATCCCACGCTCGGTGACAAGGCACGTAACATTTTGTCTGCTGTCTCCCCATCCCTGTCACCAGGCGGATGATGTCAAAGGCAGAGGAAAGCATTGGGAAACATTTGAGATGGTGCAACTTTGCTTTGTCACTTTTTCAACAGGTTTCGGGACATCCTCACCCACTGCAGAGGGCTGACAACGAAGCTCTCCCCCTCCTTTAATTCTCACTTACATCCCAGCTTGAGTGCTTCCTCTCCTTTTTACCGGCTTTTGACATTTCCCATCATATTGCCCCAAAAGTTTGGGAAGAACGGGCTGGTTCCATGTCACCAGATGTAATGCCTCAAAGTGCAACATCATCTAGGGCTTCACTTCAGAGCATGATGCTCATGGCTGTAAATTTTCTGAGAAGCATTGGTTAAGGGGATAAAAGCATTGAAGGTTCTTCTTCACGACATCCTGGGCTTGTAGATGTCAAACGGCAACGACAGTTTTGCACCCAAGGGAACCCTCCCTTTGCCCAAATACCATCACACGTAACAAACAGGTTAATCCCTCTCAAAATCCAGGTGTTTCTGTAGTTCCTAGCTCTGGCATTCCGGATCAGTGATTTGCTTCCTTATTACCTTGTTTATTATATTTAACTCAGAGTTAAGGGCATTTTTGTTCCAAGAATTATTTGCAGGATGAAAACATTACCGATGTTTATGTTTAATCTACATACTAATGGGCAAGCTTAAGCAGCTGAGAAAGTAACAACAAGGTGAGTTAAAGTGTGTATGCAGCAAATAACAGTAAGATAAACACTGATTTCCTTCTTCAACTTGTAAAATCTAATTAACCAGGAAATGTCCAGCACTTTAGAATGTCCTTTTTTGTACCCTTGCCATGGAAATTATCTCTTTTTTTTTTTAATTTGCCAGCAACTCTCCAACTTTCCCCATTTCTAATAGAGAGGAGAGCTGATTTGTCACCTCTCATCCTGGCCTGCCAAGAACAGTGTGGTCAGCAGGACTGGGGCAGGGATGGTCCTCCTGAGCTCAGCACTGGTGAGGCCCCACCTTGAGTGCTGGGTCCAGTTTTGGGCTCCTCACGACAGGAAAGACACAGAGGTCCTGGAGCGTGTCCAGAGAAGGGCAATGGAGTTGGTGAGGGGTCTGGAGCACAAGTCTCGTGAGGAGCGGCTGAAGGAGCTGAGGGTGTTCAGCCTGGAGAAAAAGAGGCTGAGGGGAGACCTTCTCGCTCTGTACAACTCCCTGAAAGACCCAGGGGTTGTCGGTCTCTTCTCCCAAGGAACAGGTGATAAGACAAGAGGAAATGGCCTCAAGTTGTGCCAGGGGAGATTTAGGTTGGATATTAGGAAAAATTTCTTCATGGAAAGGGTTGTGAAGCCTTGGAAGAGGCTGCCTAGGGAAGTGATGGAGTTGCCATCCCCGGAGGTATTTAAAAGATGGGCAGACGTGGTGCTGAGGGACATGGGTTAGTGGTGGACTTGGCAATATTAGGTCAATGGTTGGATTTGATGACCTTAAATTTCTCTTCCAACCAAAACAATTCTATGACTCTATGATACTGTGATTATTTTCTCTTTCTGTGAGTTGTCAGTGGGACACCCTGACAGAGAGACAGACACCTGACTTTAACATGAACATGAATAAATCAGAAAACAAATCCTTGTTATTTTTATGGAGGAAGTGCCATTGAAACGTGAGTTTCCCCCATCTGTCTTTCATTTAGATAGGACCATTGTGTTGTGATGTTTTGCAAATGGAAGTGTTTTTGGGCACTCATTGCTCCCTAAAGAAGTTCATGTCAGGGAGGAGTCGTGTTTTCCCCAAATAAAATCAGAGCTTGGCACGGGGGAAGGTGGTGACTACTCTTTGCTATGACCTGCAGCATTTGAACAAACTCCACTCGCTTTTGGGGTGGTACTGTTTTCCACCTGTGGAACAGAATAAATATACTATCAGAGTCAAATTCTTTAAATTTCAGTGATGCAAATTGTCATAGATTTTGCTCAAAAACCTTATTTCTTGCCGGGAAAAAAAAAAAGAAAAAACCCAGCCCTCTAGGAAAGTGAGCAACATTTTAATCCCTGCTAGCAGCTACAGGCCTGAAAATGTCATTCAGAGCAACAGGAAAATTCCATGACTTTGACTCCCAGTAACAACAGAGACAGGAATGAGCTGGTTGCTCAAAACCAGGCCAAACTTGTATAAAACACCTGGGGAACAGAGCAATTTGTGCAGCACAGCAGTGACCTGGGGCTGGAACACGACAGTGTGGGTGTGAGGCTGTGTGCCCGTGGCAGTCAGGGCCAGGAAGGAGTCCTGGAGATCTCTGTTGAACGTTAACTTCCAGAAATGAGCTGGGAATTCAAAGTTCTAGGTAGCTACCCCAGACAAATCAAGTTTTCTAAGCAAATACATGATGGGGGCACTGTACTTAAAGCCTTTTTCAAAAATACTGCAGTGCAAATAAAACAAAAAAATTCCATGAGATTATTGGTAGCAAATGAGAGAAAGGGAAGACACACATGACACTCAAAAGACATTTAATTTTGCCTTTGAGACCAGGGAGACATGGGGATCTTACAATACTAGAAGGTCCCTTACCTGTGCTCCAGCAGCTGAGGGCAAAAGAAGGTCCTGGTACATCAGCAGATGATCGCGAAGGACACGACATCTCAGAACGGTGCTCCCTTTATTTCTGCCCATTTACTAACAGGCAATTTTGTAAGTCTGTAAGGTATGAATAGGTATTTATGTTTTTATATTTGCAATCCAATTTTTCTGAATTTCACCCTAGCAGCACATCTTTCCAAAAGCAAAGCTTTTGGCAAAAAACAAGCAAGATCTGAACTGTTGTGTGAGGCCAGCCCTTGCAAACATCACCTCATCCTGATAAAGGAGCACTCAGTGACTGAGTAGATTTCTCGGTCTTCTGAAAGGCAAGTGTTTTTCTTCTCTTCTTCCCTTCTTGGTTGACAAACTACCTCCCATAATAGTTCATAACGAGCACCATGCATGGTGTTGATTATTTTTTGCCTCAACATTTTCTCAAAGATATTCTCTTAAGCACAACTTAACAGCTAATGGCTAATAAAGTAATTTTTTAGAGTCTAAGGACTGTTATACTTTTGAAAAAATTATTTTTAATGGGGTGTATGTATTTGGGCACTGGTAGGACTTGATTTTGCCATTTTAACTATAAGTATGCCTTTAAGAATGCATAGGCACACAGTTATCTAGGAAAGCATACGCTTACATCTTGTTAAACCCAGTTCATGTTAGCACATACTTCAGTATTCTCCTGGCTTTCCTAATTATGGCACAAATCCTTGCAATACATGCAGTGATTTATGTTTGCAGTGCTTCGCCTTCCATTAGTCATCAATAAGTTAATTAATTATGATAATATGTTCTTCAGTGGTGTCCCGATGCTTCCAAGACTTTGCAAACAAGATAAAAGAACATAGACTGATCTTATATTCATTTTATCATCATCACCATGTGCACACAGGGAATTTGAACAAGAACATTTGGGTTTTCCTGCTTTTGTAGCTGGCTCATCTTCTTTTATGATTTTCTATGTAAGAAATCAATGTCAAATTCACAGCTCTTTCCTTTGCAGTGTAAGAAATGGGGTATTTCTCTCCCACAGCTGACTGCAGATGGCTGGTGGTAAGAGATATGGACTCTTTGCCTCTCTGCCTGGATAGCTACAGGTGAAGGTGGCGTCCAATCTGCTTCTCCATTGCATCTCACATCTCTTGACACCCAGGCATATCACTCATAGTTCAGGGAAGGAGCAGCTCAGACCAATCAATCTGCAAATCCATGTGTCATGACCACTGCCACATACATTTACTAACTTGCCAACTGACAGGGTATCCTTTGGGATAGTCTTGCTAAGGGCACAATGAAAATGGGAACATCAGGGCTGGTGTTGCTTCATTCATGAGTATAAATCCTCTAATAGAATCATAGAATTTTCTGGGTTGGAAGGGACCTCTCAGATCATCGAGTCCAATCATCAACCTAACAATGACAAAAACCACCCATGGCCCTCAGCATCATGTCTACCCATCTTTTAAATACCTCCAGGGACGGTGACTCTACCACTTCCCTGGGCAGTCTCTTCCAAGGCTTGACAACCCTTTCAGTGTAAAAATTTTTCCTCGTATCCATCCTAAACGTCCCCTGGCGCAACTTGAGGCTGTTTCCTCTTGTCCTATTGCCTGTGACTTGGGAGAAGAGATTGACCCCCCTGGCTACAATCTCTTTTTAGGGAGTTGTAGAGAGTGTGAAGGTCTTCCCTCAGCCTCCTTTTCTCCAGGCTGAACACCCCCAGCTCCTCCTCAGCCGGTCCTCATAAGACTTGTTCTCCAGACCCCTCACCAGCTCCGTTGCCCTGCTCTGGACATGCTAATAGAAACACTTGTGCAAAATATTCCCACATGGGACTTGTCAGTAGAGTGCTTCACATGGGCTAAATGGGCGCACAAGGCTCAAAGCAAAGGCCACCAGGCACGTTTTATCTCTGTTCTTCCATCAGGGCTCACTATGCTTGTGATAGATAGAATGGTCCTCTATTAGATAAACTTTTTACACTTTTTAAAGGAAGAAAAGTACAGCAGGTAAACAATCTTTATGTATGAGAGACTTCCTAGCATGACTGAAAAGGCACAAACCTGAGGTGGGCAGAAGAGGAGGCTGCGGGGGCTCTGTGCACATAAGGTTGAGGGATGCTGCAATGCTGAGGTCTGGGAACCTAGTCAATTATTATCCACCCTTGGTTGCTTTGATCTCAGTTGTGTGTGTCCTCATGTTGCAATCCGTACAGTGAGTCAACATTACATAGACCTTTTACATGACAACACTGAAAATCAGCGTAGAGAATGTAATGTCCTCTGCACCTCTGAAGTCTGTGCAAAAGGAAGATCCCTCTGTAGAAATAAGGGCAAGAAGGAATAACAATCAGTGTTTGAGAAGAAGAGTGGGAGGCACGATCTCCTCTAAGTTATGGAGAAAGGACTAGTACTTATCTGGTTCTGCATGATGAGCTTTCTGATCTGTCACATGGCACTAATGTTGCTGGGATGATGCTTTTCCTGGAAGGGGCTGAGGCTTTTGTGTGGGTGGTATCAGATGAAAGAGCACATAAGCTTTAATTTTTAAGAATTATTGTGCAGTTGATGACAAACTAAACTACCACAATTGTTTTCATTAGACAGCGAGCAGGATCTAAATGCGTCCCTCTGTGCATCACCAAAGTGTCTACTTCTATGGTGTTTCGGGTGGGTTTCTGTTGACTTTGGCACTGTCACCATCGAAAATAATATCACTGGAGCTCCATTGGCTCCTGTTAAGTAGGAAGCCACTAATGCTGCAGCCAAAATGAGGAGGAACTTCTTCACTTTGACGGTGTCAGAGCACTGGACCAGGCTGCCTGGAGAGGTGGTGGAGTCTTCTTCTCTGGAGACATTCAAAACCCACCTGGCCAAGTTCCTGTGTAACCTGCTCTAGGAGGACGTGTTTTGGCAGGGGTTTGGACTAGATGATCTCCAGAGGTCCCTTCCAACCCCATATCATTCTGTGATTCTGTGATTCTGTAATCATATATATCAGACAGTTCAGCGTGGCATTGACCTTCAGCTGCATATACGTGCTAGTTTTCATGTGTAATAGACAAGTCTGTTGTGTCTGCTACATCCAAGACCTCATTATAAATTATAGGGTTGGAGTTAATACAGTTAGTAGAGCCTGAAGAGTCATTCAGCTGACTTCTCCGTGTCTATACAAACAGATTAAAAAGTGCCAGGCCATAATCACTGAAACTTAATCATCCAGAATATTAAATTATTAGAACAGCCCTGGCAGTTCTGGCCTCTGCTGTTTCTCCGGACTCAGCCCCACAATGGCTAAGGGGGTCACTTCCAGCCTTCTGCATAAAGGTCTCCACAGAGCCACCTGCAGCTCATAACTCCTGCTCCCCTGTGCATGACTTTGCTGGGAAACCATGCCCTTAATGGCAGCACCTCAACCTCCCCCTCCTAGGATGGGATTCCTCCTGGGTAATGAGCCAGACCCTGCCAGGCAAACGACCTTTGGAAAGGCCAAGATTTGCTAGCAGCAGTAGGGGCTGCATTTCTCAAGAGTCCTTCGTACAGTTTTCACGCCCACGTCTTTGCCGGGGCTGCAAAACACAGTTCCACCCACCCTTCACCTTCATCTCCAGCCCTTCAGAGGGGCACTGTGTATGGTTTTGTGGGGGTTGGTACAAAGATCACGCTCAAGGGTTTGGCCTTGGTAAGGAATTAGGAAAACATAGCAAAAACTCCTTGTCAATGCAAAAATGTGTCACCTTTTTACCCTCAAGCCCCACAGATCACTGCTCTTTAGGTAGCACCTGCAAGGCAGAGTCCTCTGGGCTGCCTAGTCAGATCATCTGAAGCTGATTGCGAACAGCTGTATATTTGACTTTAAAATCTGGATTTTCTTTTCTGTCTAACTCATAGAATGATGGAATCATAGAATCATTGAATGGTTTGAGTTGGAAGGGACCTTAAAGGTCATTGAGTTCCAACCCCCCTGCCATGGGCAGGGTAACCTGGAGATATTCAGAAGATGGGTAGACGTGGTGATGGGGGACATAGGTTAATGGTGGTTTTTGTAATTGTCAGGTTGACAGTTGGACTTGATGATCTGAAATGTCCCTTCCAACCCAGAAAACTCTGTGATTCTGTTAGAGGATTTATACTAATGAATGAAGCAACACCAGCCCCCATGTTCCCATTGGCAACCAGAAGTATACCAGAATAACACTTCTTACCAGATATTATTCTTTAAAGAGTGTGCTAGCATTCCCAGCAAAAGCATCTAGCAACATGTCCTATATGGGGTTTTTTTCAGCTGTGGGAGATCTGCAAAAGGAAATATCTGAGTTTCTTTCCATTCAGAGAAGTCAAAGGGACAGAAAATGACATTACAGAGACAGGAGTGGTGTCACGGACCTTCTTCTAATTCAGCAGGGATGACGGCTCAATGAATGCACTCGGCGCATTTAGTGTTTGGCACGTAGAGATTCCCGCTGCAACGCTTTCCCCATGTCACAGCCACGTGCATTCGACTTACAGTCAGGAGCCTTTTGGGTGTTTCTTCTGCTTACTTGGGTTTTGGAAGAGTTAAGTTTGTAAAACAACAGTGAGGTAGCGACATCTGGAGGACAGCCACCAATGTAGTCCTCTGCTCACTCAACCCATCAATGACACAGGAGTTTTTGGGACATGGGAGAAGGGCCCGTAGGTCTATGTTCATCAGATAAGTGAGAATGGGACTCGTGGAAGGACCTGCACTTGGTGTTTTGGCACAGGGTTGGGGACAGAGGAAGCATCCTGAAGGGCCTTGCCCTCCTTGGTTCATCAGATTCTTCTGTCTTCTGTCTGTGGCTGTGATTCCCAGGCAGTGTCAGGTTTAGGGCATCCCCAGGGCTCTCTAGAGCTGTGATGCCCAGGTATGTGATGGTCTGATGGCTCCATTTCATATTCTAATGAGCTATATCTCATACAAAGTCATTCCCATAGCTTCAAGTCTCCTTTTTTTGCACCTCTCCATCTCCTCTGTCCATCTCACCAAGAAATGCATGGACAACAAGGAAAAGAGTAAGTAGAGAGTTAAAGATCCTGATGATTAGTTCTGACAGCTTGATTTAGGTTCCCCACAGCCAGGTGTTTCAACAGAATCAACAAAAAAGACAGCAACATAATGAAGCAAGTCCAGTGACAGCCACCAAGGTGGTGAGGGACTTGGGTACTTGAGATGTGAGGAGAGGTGGAAAGAATATTTCCACATATCCATATATCCATATATCCACATATTTCCAATATGGAAAGCCTTTTACGATGTTATAACTGGTTGGTTGGATGAGGGGAGGGCAGCAGATGTCATCTACCTTGACTTCAGCAAAG
>JAOXNO010000024.1:116934660-116946334 GCA_028565335.1 Limnodromus scolopaceus
TGGAAGGGACCTTCTAGAGATCATCTAGTCCAACTACCGTGCCAAAGTAGGATTGCCTAGAGCACATTACTCAGGACTGCATCCAGGCGGGTCTTGAAACTCTCCAGAGAAGGGGGCTCCACAACCTCCCTGGGCAGCCTGTTCCAGGGCTCTGGCACCCTCACCATAAAGAATCCCAGAATATTCATGGTTGGCAGTTCTTCCTCATATTTGAGTGGAACGTCCTATGTTCCAGTTTGTGCCTGTTTCCCCTTGTCCTTCCTCAGAAGCATCTGAGAATCCCACAGACCTCTGTCCCATGTGGATATCTTGGATGCTCCAGGACATCTATCGTGATATTATGTTCAGACAACTGAATTCTGCCTGAGGGTGGGCGTCATGTATCTAATATGAGACATACTCCCCAAAAAGCCACAAAACAGAAGATCCTGAATTATGGATGATTCATCTTAATAATGCTAATGGCTAAAATAGTGATTAAAGCAACCCTGACTGGAATTCTGCAGTTGTTTGCATTTTCACACTCTGCTTGGAAAGGCATGAAAAAACCTCCAGCAGTCTTTACCAGTCTGCTGGTAAACTGGATGAACTGGGAACTGGCCTTTCCCATGACCATTACAACACTGAGCATGAGGAAGCTATTGACTATGAGGAAGCTATGGAGAGTTGGTGACCTTCTCCGGTCCCAGCTGTAGGTCAGCTGATCATTAGGTAGGAGGCAGAAATCTCCTCATGTGTAAGTATTCCTTCTGTGATCTGTATAAAACGTGTGTCTTACCTGGAATAACCTGGGAGAGGAAGAGGAGAATAAACAAGAGCAAAAGAAATGCAGAACCACCAAGGTGGAATGAGTCGGCACTTCTTTGCTAGGTGGTGAAAGAGTTCCAGTGTCTATAGAGCTTCTGGGAGCAAGAAGAACTGGAAAAAGGGTTTTTACTTCAATGTGTACAGTGCAACCCTTGGCCAAAATTGTGAGTGAACACCTCTGTGCATCACTTTCCCTGAACAATCACAGGATCATCTCCAAGTCAGAAGACGTGATCCGACCTGCTCCAAGCAACAGGGACTCTGGAGGCAAACCCTTTACCAAAGTGAATTTCACTCCAATTCCAAGTATTTTTTTCTGAGATAAAATAGAGGAGTTTTGGATGCCCCAAACACCTTGGACACCCTGGAGGTGTTCGAGGCCAGGTTGGACGGGGCTTTGAGCCACCTGGTCTGGTGGGAGGTGTTCCTGCCCATGGCAGGGGGTTGGAACTCGATGTTCTTTAAGATCTCTTCCGTCCTAAACCATTCTATGATTTTATGATAATTTAAAGGGAATCATGTTCATACCAATGCTTATGGTCTGGCAGTGAGAACATTGTCTGTGTAATGGCTGGAAAGGATAGAGAAGGATTTTGAATGTAAGACTATTGGACAAGCACTCCTCCTCTACCAGGTTATTACCACACGTGAGGTGTTGCATTGGTCCTTCACTGCATTTGTCCCATGAAAAAAAAAAAAAAAAGAAAAGCAAACATTTCTAATCCATCATTAAACAGAACAGGTCTACTTTTTGCAATTTTAAAAATAACTTTGCAGAATTAGAAAGCTGGGTTTCTGCTCCAGTCTGACAAAGTACAATGTCGGATGCTGTCTGAGAGCTGAGATATTCTCCTTGGCTTCTGTGGGAACCTGCGCCAGCTGAAGTTTTCTTGTCAAGGTCATTGTTTCATCCGTTTCCAAGGAGTGGCTGAAAATGGACATAAACAGCTCTCCTGCCACAGGAGACACAATGACGCCTGAGAATTTGAAATGAAAAGCTAACAAAGAAACCAGCACGGCAGGGCACAATGCACTTTGACTGAGGGGAAGGTCTATATTGTTGATATCAAGGCCACTGGGTCAGAACAACATCAATAAATATCATGTACAGAAACAGGCTCCAGTAAGTGGCACTGGTTCTTCTGCTCTGAAGGAGAACCTGTGCTGTCAGCTCCCATTTCAGTGTGACTCTTTGTAGCACAACTCAAACACTGAAAAGACAGATCCATATGAAAACTGTATCTTGAATCTCAGTTGTCCTCTTTCTACACCTGCAAAGCTGAGGGTGCTGCTGGTGACATCTGCAAACTCTGATAATCTGCACCTCATCTCAGAATCACAGAATGATACGGGGTTGGAAGGGGCCTCTGGAGATCATCTAGTCCAACCCCTCTGGCAAAGCAGGTCCACTCAGAGCATCAGAGCAGGTAGTACAGGAATGTGTCCAGGTGGGGTTTTAATGTCTCCAGAGAAGGAGACTCCACCACCTCTCTGGCCAACCCGTTCCAGTGCTCTGCCACCCTCAAAGAAAAGAAGTTCTTCCTTATGTTTAGGTGGAACTTCTTATATTCAAGTTTGTGACCATTTCCTCTTGTCCTATCCCTGGGCACCACTGAAAAAAGACTGGCCCCGTCCTCTTGAGTATTTATAGGTGTTGATCAGATCCCCCCTCAGTCTTGTCTTCTCCAGACTAAAAAGACCCAAGGTCCTCAGCCTTTCCTCGTAAGTATGACCCTGCTCTATGCCCTGGGATGTCCTGGTTCCTAAGAGAAAGCACTAAGGAGTAACAGGCATCCCATCCATAGACATAGCAAATAAATGAGTTTTGTTCTGTGAAAGGTGCTTTGAAGGGGAAAAAAAAAAAAGTCTGTTTTGTTTGTCGGACTGTCGTTGAAAAGCCAAAAAAGCGGTCTGACAGAGGGGTTATTAGCAGGGTCCTCAGTGTCAATTACCAGGGACTCTACAGCAATGACGTGGTAAGGTGGACCTTCAGTGCAGGTGGATGGATTTTGACAAGGATGATCCACTGCACAGACCTCTCCTCCTGGGAAAGAAGGGCTTTCCTTCCCCCTCTTCCACCACCGCAGAGACAGCTGATGCTGCAAAGCTGCCCTGGCTCTCCTGTGAGAGACATTTTTATTCCCCTGGGAATGAGAATAGACAATTTTCACACATCCACACCATTGGCATGGAAAGGCACTTCTAGAGATGTTTCTACCCTACCTTGATTTAGGACCTCTCCTTCCCCTTTCACTACCTACATCACATCCTACAGCCAAGGTTTTCAAGGATTCATCAAGAGTCCTTTGCTGCCATATCATAAATGTGTGTCACTTGATTTAGTGAGTTTTATGGGCCTATGGATTGTATGAAGCTATTCAGAGATTTTCATTTGCCTGCTGATACAAATGCAGGAACATCCAGGATACCCTTAGCTCTGGACTTCGCCAGGTAAGTACAAGTATCTACAGTGTAGGTTTCTGCATGTGTGTTGGCTCCTAAGGTCTCAGTGTAGCTAAAAAGGTGATTTGAGTCCTGCAACCACTAATTCAACATCTCATTCCCATGCAGCCACATCCAGTGTAGATGTTTATATCTCGGTAGCTGAGTCTAGTGCTGACAACCACTGTTGACCATCAATCGGTTGGACACATATGAGTGCCCAGTGCCATTTTAAATAAGTTAGGCCATACACACAGCCATCTATTTGCCCCTCCATTCATACGCAGATTGTCCCAGAGGTCAGGTCTGACTGGGTAGTCCCATGAGATTCTTGCAGTACCCTAGGGCAAGCCACAGGAATTAGACCTATATATTGGGGCAACTAAATGGAGTCCATAATATCAACCAGCTAATATTTTCAGAAAGAAAATTGGTTGTTTAGTTGGGTCAAGTTTTATTTTTCAGAGACGGAAATGATACAAAAAAAATCATCTATTTGCATTGACAAATGGAGACTGCAAACATTGCAGCAGCACCTGCAACCTTCTGCTAGACTCATCACCATCAACTGTCTTCTGGCGTTCTCAGGTGCTTTCTCTCTCAATAATTTTTTTCCCACTAATTTTCTCCAGGAAGTCCATTACCAACCACCTTCATCTTTGAAGTTAACAAGTAATGAAGGTCTCTGAGTGGGTTGGTATTGAGAAGCAGCCTCCCCAGTGGCCAGGTAGGGAGGTATAGTTACCTCTCAGCTTGCTTTTGTGACTCTCTGTCATTGTTCAGGTTTAGCCGTGTGCAGCGGTCAAGTTGTACTCACTGCACCACACTCACCACTGCCAAGGTACCCCCTGGACAACCAGGTCTGTCCCCACAGCCCTATAAATGCCAGAGTGCTCTGTCCTCCCCTGCTCAAGGGTTCTGGAGTTGTGGCCCTGTCTCCACACTGCAGCTGAGACCTTCCACCATGAAACTCTTCTCCTGCCTCATGGCTCTTCTCTTCCTCCTCCAGGCTGTTCCAGGTAAGGGGCAAGATTCACACTGAGGTCAAACCAGAACCTCCCCACAGAAGCCACCACCAGGTGTTGGCTCCTTATGACTCTTTGAAGTCTCTTTATGCCACTTTGTGGCACTACTGAAGGATGGTACCATGGAAATCGTCTGTCTCCCCTTACCTCAGGATCATAAATAGTCTCCTTTGTGTACAGTAGAAGAGCAGCAGAGATGTTCCTTTCTATTACTCAAATTGAATTACACCAGAGAAGTTTGCTTAAGCTCTCTGAATATGCTGGTTCCTCTTCCTCAGCCCTTCTGCTGCAGACTCATTTACTGATTGTGCTTTTAGCCCAGCTTTTTTTCATGCTTAATGAAACTTCCCACCTTGGAGTAAGTCTTTCAGATAAGGAAGGAACTGGGCAAACCTCTTGTCCCTGTTAACTGGGCCAGATCCCAGCTTTTGATCTTTTTTTTTAAGTCACAGCTGCACCCCAGGGTCTGCAAGCACCATGCTGTCCCTTGCATGACCAGCCTGCAGCATTTCAGTCCCATTATTTAGGAGCATCCAAGGGCTGGGCTGGCCCTGATGAGTACAACATGTATGCCCAGGATATGTTCAGAAACTTACCATCAACAGCTACATTTTTTCTCTAACTGTACAAAGACCTTCCTTGGAGTCCTGTGAGGTTCCATGAGGCTTCTCAAAACTTCTGGAAAAGCCACCCGGGGCTTTGGGCGCATTTGTATCAGACCCCTAACTGGGGTTTATGGGGTTTCAGCAGGAGGAAGACCATAAGAAATGGACTGATCCTGCAGCACAGCTGGGAATCCCATTCTCCCTGTAGGTCTCGGCTTGCCCAAAGACACCTTACGTTGTGTTGGATACCATGGTTTCTGCTTCCATTCAAAATCCTGCCCAGAGCCATTTGCTGCGTTTGGAACTTGCGCTTGGCGTCAGAAAACCTGCTGCATAGGTACGTGTGGAAACCCTGCCCAGGCAGGCAATGTTTGGAGAGGAACCAAAACACATTCTCACTCTCTTTGTCTCCAAATGGCCCAAGCCATCTCCTCCCACCTGCAAAGATGGACCTCACTGTTCCTTCACTGATGTCCACATGGAGCAGAGGAACAGAATTGCCATTTTGGGCTAGCCAAATACCACGTAGCCCAATGTCTTATCTCCAACAGAACAGATGCCTATGAAAATAAATAAAATAAAAATGTGGCCCACACAGAGTCCTCCTTCCTTGATATATCTGTTGGGGGACTACTGACCATATCCACATAATATGGATACATGATTAATATCTGTGTTTAATAGGTGCCACGTGACCTCTTCCCTATAAATTGATCTAATCTGTTCTGGACTTAGCTATTTTTGGAGCTCCTCAATAGTCGGCTTGTATCATTAGGTCAATACATGCTTCATAGTCAACTGTGTTAATCAGACCTAAGGTTCGTCTGATCCAACGTCCTGTATCTGTCCGTGGCCACAAGTGGATGTTTCCATACAGCTACTCTGTGAGTGTAAAATGACTATTAATGAACACCACAACCATATAATTACACTTCCTTATATGTTCTCCTGGCTTTCATGAATTTGCAGCTCAGGACTTCTGGGTTTAGGCATCTTTGTGCTTGAAAGTCCTTACTGGATTTTTCCCCCTTAGATTTGGAATTCTTTTCTTTTCTTTTTTTAAATAAAAAAACCACTGTTCCCTCAATTTTATTCAGTACCACCTCCTTCTGTACTGCAAATGAAATGTTGACATTCTGCATCCACCTTCTTCATACCTTTACAATATCCCTCCTTCAGTTGTTTCTTTTCCAAGTCAGTGGGTCACAAACTCGTCTTCTTACAGAAGTGTCCTATAGTCCTTCTTTGTGTCTGCTTTTGGAGGCACAGTAACCAGAACTTCATGACACTTTCCATGTATGAACTGGTTCAGATGGTGGTGTAATGCTTTCTGTTTTGACTTAAAATCCTTTCCATTGCAGACACGACATCAAACTTCCATACTTGTCAAGATGAGGGGGGTCACTGTGTACCTCCAAAAATCAAATGTCTGCAACAACAAGTGGGACTTTGCCCTCACAGGAAATGGAAGTGCTGCACAGAAGTGTAATAAAGACCTCACGGAATTGCAGATAACCACAGAAATATATGGACAAGAAAACAAAGAACTTCTCTTCTTTGTGTTGTAGAGAAGTTGTCTGCTTTTATCAAAAAGGGAAGTATATATAAGACATGTTTCTTTATATAAGAAGGGCAATAAATACTAAATAAACAGGTCTAAGAGTTGTGTATGTATGGAGAGAGGCAGAATGTCTCTCCATTATGCTTACATAGAGAAATCCACAGGAACTTTGCTGAAACATCCCCTTGTAATCCAAACTACAGCTCCCTCCCTTTTCTGCCTTCCTTCTTTCCTTCCTTCCTACCTTTCCTTCCTAATAGAAGGAAAGACAATGTCTTTTCCTTCTATTAAGGTGATGGAAACAAGGGCTGTCCAACTATCATGGTCAGGCCATGTCTACACTATTCAGCTCCCATTCTCCAAAGCAGGAGGCCAGTCAACTGCTCTTCCCCACCTCCTTATTTCTACCAATGAACTGTACCCACTTGAGCACAGGTACCGCCTATGGGAAGTCTTCATGTGTGATTGGGGAAATGGATCTAAACCCATCTATTTAAAACTATTTTATGCAGTTCGTGCTTCCCTTTGTGGTAAGTTTGAATTTATTAACTGTGGAAGTTTCATTCAAAATGTAGACAAAAAAGGTTTGGCTTCTGAGCATCATCTCCATGTGCCCAACAGCTTCCAGTCATGACTGATGGCTTTCTGATTTCTCCAGTTGAAGGCTGAGTAGCTGGACTTCTTTGTAGAGGAAAATGAGAAGGGGTGGCATTCATCTCCCAGCCACCCAAAAATGACTCCTGGAGCACAAGCCTTGGCACCTTCCTTGGATGGGAGAGTTTCAAACCCTTCCCACACAGGACAAGAAGCCCCTTGAAGCAGAAACTTCCATCATTCTGTTTCTCAACAACTGAGATAGCCTTTCCTCTGGCCTGAACTAATGCCAATGGCTTGTTCGTGTCCCCACCACATACTTCAGAAAAGTCATTGTCTAAATCAGTGTGTTAACCATCATCCTAGTCTTCATAGGCTGCTCTTCTGGGCTACAGAGAGGAACAGATCTACTGGCAACATCATTACATTCATGGACCACAGGCAAGAAAGCTCTTTCAGCTCTGGGAGTGTCCCTGCATCCTTACTGAGTGGACCAGGATGTGGGGCAGCATGCGAAGGGTCCTGACCTACAACGGACCTTCTAGTCTCAGAGATATCAAGGAGCAGCAAGCAGTCCTACCACATGCTCAAGAGAAGGTACATCTCACCCTCACAAAAGGGAGAGGAGGATACAGCACACAGCGACACGTGGGACCAGCCAAGCTTTATCATCAGTTATAAGGCAAAAAGAGGATGAGGAGAGGGGAGCAATGGTGCTTGGGAGGGAGCTACGGGGAAAAATCAACCCCACACCCCTCTGTTGGAGAGAAATGCACTGAAAAAGCAACACATCCAAAAAAAATGGCCTGGGAAGAGGAAGTGGTAAAATTCTGTCCTTTGCAAAACCTGAGCAGGCTCATCTAGAAATTATTACCAGAGGGCAGCAGGCAGTCTGCTGACTCTGCTGTTCCTCCAAGATCAGTATCTCCCTAGCATGGAATGGTCCACAGCTTCGAACCCTTTTGCCAGACCTGCCTTACAGGTTTGCCCACCACGTAGCCCAGAGGGGCAAGTCCAAACACTACAATGTGCAAACAGTTCTGTAAAGGTCCCTGACCGGCCCCTTGCTGTAGACCCAAATGAACAATCTCTCTCCTAAGGGAATAGTTCCCACTCCAAGAGAGTGGTTTGACCTGTTTCTTGTCCAGCAGGGGACCATGGAGTAATGAAAATAGTAAGTGGAGAAGGAAAATGAGGGGTTGGCCAGCACTTCACTGCCCTAGATCAGGACTGACCAGCCTTTGATATTTTAACCCATCTGAGCCTAGAGAAAGAAAAAAAATCTTTCTTTTGCCCTCCTTGGGTTTAGGGACAGACTCAGTTGCCCACAGTTGGACATTGGTGTATACCCAATGATACCCAGGGTATCATGCCAGGCTTTCAGAGTATCTTGTCTGCAGAAATCCCCAATACCTAAACATCTCAAGGGACATAAGTTGAGCTTTTCATGCCTGCTGATCCAGGAGAGCCAACTTTGACTCTATCAAGTGATCTAAATTTTTTTCAGGGAGAAGGGAATTTTTACCCTTGATCTTTCGACTATCCAGTTCAGGATGTATTCACACGGTTTTATTAACACAGCCGAAGGGACAGCAAACAGCAGGACCAGGCAGGGGCAGCAGCCAGGAGAGAGTCAGTGGAATATCTCAGGCTGATTTTACAGCAAGAGCTGCATACCCATCACATAATTACCACCAAGTGGTGCGTTGCTGAGCTTAACCCGCTACCTCCTCCACCAGTGCTGTGTGCTCATCGCACTCAGGAATGAAGCCTCCCGAATTCCTCGCAAGCCAAAGCTGAAATTGCCTTTTTGGCAGGAGAAAAAAATCACACCCAGCTTTCAGCCGTAGAAAATATTCGCAGAAGCTCAGATGAAAAAGATGAATCACTCCTAGTCTGCACCATCCTCCTCCTTGCAGCTCCTCAGGAGGCTTTCCGTGCAGGTTGCCACCTTGCCACCCGTCAACTCCCAGGGGGACTTTGGTGGCTGCAGGAGAAGGGCAGAACGTTCCCCTGAGCCTCTTTTTTCACCGGCCAGCCTGTAACTGGCAATTTACCAGCCCAAAATGTCAACTGCCAGGGAGAGGCATCGGGGAAGCCGATAACCAGCGAACGGGAAGCAAGTCAACATTGTTTGGAGCCGCAGCACTGGGTCGGAACGACACGGAGGGTTTCTCAGCAGCAAATGTTACTCCTGAGACTGGAATATCATTAACTCCTGCCTACTCCCTCCTGCTTCCCGGATGCCATCCAGAATGCCATCAGCACACAGAGGCTTCTGCAAATTCTCACGCTGAGCCCTGTGCCTTTCCAGCAGGACCAAAGCAATGGGGATCCTTTGGTTCATTTTAATCTTCATCTCCCTCACCTGTCACGGTAAGACCAGGAAGGCCAAGGGTGGTAAACAGAAGTATCTGGGAACAGGAATAATTTTTCCTCATTGTGTAATCAAATATAAATATTATAGGTACTGAGGGAGAAAGGTGCCCTCAGATTTCCAGATGAGACAGTGAGTGAGGTACTTTGGCAAAATGCATGATTTAATCCCTTGGGGTAATGCAAAAATGAGTGGGGAAGAAACTGTGAAAACTGGGCACCTCACTGGCTTTCTAGGAGCAGACTGGTTGGAGAAGCCCTAGAGGAGATGTCCTGCACTCTGGGAAAATGTTTCTGCCTTTTCTCAGGCTGCAGCTGCCTCCTTGGTTGGGCGAGAACAACCGCTCTGACCTCCCGTGCACGTTCTTTGCCAACATCCTGAACAAACAACCGCATGATAAAATGTTCCTTGAGTGAGGCTGGCTCTGAAACTTCATTTTTTTAACAGATGTCTCAAGTTGTCCTTTGGGGCAGGGATCCCGGGTGTGCTCTTTGCAGCTGTGCATGCCCAGGCTCCACGCAAGCTCACGGTGCTGGCTCTGCTAGCCAGGCACATGATGCCAGGAGGGATTTTGGGCTGTATCCCCAGCAGCGTGGCCAGCAGGGCAAGGGGGGGGATTCTGCCCCTCTGCTCTGCTCTGGGGAGACCCCCCCCAGTGCTGCCTCCAGCTGTGGGGCCTGAGCACAGGAGAGACATGGAGCTGTTGGAGCGGGGCCAGAGGAGGCCCCGGAGATGCTGGGAGGGCTGGAGCCCCTCTACTTGGAGGACAGGCTGAGAGAGTTGGGGGGGTTCAGCCTGGAGAAGAGAAGGCTCCAGGGAGACCTTATAGCAGCCTTTGAGTACCGAAAGGGAGCCTACAAGAAAGCTGGAGAGAGACTTTTTACAAGGGCATGCAGTGATAGAATGAGGGGGAATGGCTTCAAACTAGAAGGGGGTACATTTAGATGAGATATTAGGAAGAATTTATTTCCTGTGAGGGTGGGAAGACCCTGGCCCAGGTTGGCCAGAGAAGCTGTGGCTGCCCCATCCCTGGAGGAGTTTGAGGCCAGGCTGGATGGGGCTTTGAGCAACCCCATCTAGTGGGAGGTGTCCCTGGGCAGGTGGGTTGGAATTAGATGATCTTTAAGGTCCCTTCCAACTTAAAAAATTCTATAATTCTATGATTTTATACACCCCATGCATTTTACCCACCAACTTGCTGCTTCTTTGCACAGGAGATGCTTATGGACCAGACAGCTGTAAACGTGAAGGGGGCTTATGCCGACTTGGAAACTGCATTTCTGGTGAATACCTGGCTAACTACTGCTTTCAACCCATCATTCTCTGTTGCAAAACTTTGTCCCCCACTACCACAAAGAGCTGAAGATTTCCAAAGGAGTGAAATGCAGCTTGTGGAGAGCTGCTGGCTCCCCTGACAGGGAATTAGCTGCTGTTGGGAAGCAGATGTTGTGCCTTTCTGTGACTGTTGCTCTTCTGGGAAAACATGCCTTTAGATTCACATGTGGGTTTCTGAATGTGCTGCTTTTTGCTTTCGCTGTGGCTGTCTAGGAAACACTGTGACAAGAAGAAATTGGGACCACCCAGATGATTATGTATTGCCCCTTTTGGGTCGGCATTGTTACCTGTCGTGTACAGGTGAGAAATTGCTTCTCCCCTTACCTGAAAGCAATAAACCTGACATTTAGCAGAACAGCAACTGCCCGTCTGTGACTCCTGCTGACACTCAGCAAAGCTGCCTCTGGTGGGATGCTCCCTCTCCCACTGACCAGCAGTGACCACAGCAGCCCACACCTTCCCAGCAGAGACGGGTGGCTCTGTCTCTTTATTTCCCTTCCCAGAGAAAACAGTTGCAATGGGGGTAGCCTTTTTTCCATTGCTTTTGGTGCAAAAGCTACCTGACTTGACATAAAGGCAAGCGTGGTCTGTGCTTCTTAGGCAAGACCCCCCACCCCCCCGATACCTACTCTTCCTTTCCAGGCTGTGCCAGGTTCTTACAGGCACTGGGAAGGGCTGGCTGGAGAAATAAGGCACAGAAAAGGAGTGGGGATTCCCCACATGCATACAGACCCCTTTCTCCATGGGGTTCATAACAGGAATGTGCGGTCCATCAGCCAACACCTAGACCAGAAAATGCAAAACCCAGCAGGGTTGTCACAGAATCATAGAATAATAGAATGATTTGGGTAGGAAGGGACCTTAAAGATCATCCAATTCCAACCCCCCTGCCCTGGGCAGGGACACCTCCCACCAGACCAGGTTGCTC